>MU376310.1:40726-84354 GCA_022495205.1 Hypoxylon sp. FL1150 | reverse complement strand
ATTATAAAATAAAAAATCTTATATTAATTTAAATAATATATTAATTATTTATATTAATTATTATAGTTATTTATTTATTTATATTAATAAATAAGTTTAAATTATTTTATTTATATTATTTTAAATAATATATAATATTTAAATATATATATAAATATATTTTTAATTTAAAAATATTATATATTCTAAGATTTTAAGTATTATAAATTTAAATTTTTTTATTATATTATTTTTTTAATAATAAAAAAATCTTTTTAATTTATTTTTCTATGTAATATATAATTATTATATTTAAAATATACTTTTATAATATTATATTTTTTCTATTATTTTAATTATATTAATAATTTTTATATATTATTAATATTTATTACTTAAGTTATCTTAGTTTAAAATTAATATTTAATTTTAATAATCTTAATAATAATAGCATTAATTATATTATAATATATTACATTATATATATTATTATAAAAAATTAATAGGTTTATAATAAAAAAGGATATTCTTAAACTAAGTTTTCCTATGATATATTTTTTTTTTTTGGAATTAATTTAATTTTTATTAATATATTTAAGGATAATATTTTATATAAAAAATATTATTATTTTCATATATTAAGTTATAAAAATTATAAATTATTTTAATTATTTTAATATTTATAATTATATTATATTAATCATTATTTTTTCTAGATTATCTTTAAATTAAATAAGATTATTTCACTTAAAAATAATATATTTAAATTTTATTATTTTATTATTTTTAAATATTATTTATTATTTTAAAATATTTTTAATATATATCCCCTTATATTATTTATTTTATTTATTTATTAAATTATAAATATAATAATTAATTTTATATATTTTTAATAATATTTTTAATTTTTAATATTATAAATTTTTTTAATTTGTTATTTTATTATTTTAAATTTTAATTATTAATTTTTTTTAAAATAAGTACCAACTTTTTAAACATTTATTTTTATATAATGGCTTATTATTAATTTAACCAGATCGATTAAAACTCTTAATAAAAATGGCTTATATCTATAAATTTATTTTATAATTTATTTTTAATAATAATTAATATATTATAAAAAGCTAAAAAAAAAAAAAGAATAATTATTAAAGGAAATTAAAAAAGAAAAATGTAAAATATAAAAAAAGGAAAATAAAGATTATATATTATTTAAATTATTATATATTAATTAAAAATTTCTTAGTAAAATTTACTATTTTATTAAAATTAAATTTAAATTTCATTTTAGTTATATTTATTTAATAATAATTAAAAATTAATTTAATTAAAATTTTATATGAAAATATAATGTGTTTATTTTAATATAATATAATAATATTTTTAATAGAATATTAAATTTATTATCTTTTTATTAAGATATTTATTATATATTAAATTAAAATAATTTTATATTAATTTTAAAATATTATATCGCCGAATATATTATTTAATTAAGTTTATATATATTAATTATTTATGTGTTTTACGTATTAACCGGAGGTATTAAGAATTTTAAAATTATTAATTTATATTATAATTTATAATATAATATTATAAGTAAGGTTTTTATTAAATATCTTTTCATTTATTTTATTTAATTTATTTTTAATAATATTATTATGTTATTTTTTATTAATTTTATAATAAAAATTAAGATTTTTAAATTATAAATAATTAAAATTTACCTTAAAAAAGGGGATATAATTAAGGAATAAAATATTATTAATATTAAATATAAATTTTAATTTAGAACTTATGGGTTTTAAAATTATATTAAAATTAAATATTAATTAAAAATAATTAAAATAAAAGATATTAAAAATGATATATTCGTTATTATTTTTAATTTGGTATTCTTGGAATTATTATTTATTAATAGAGTATTTGTTTATTTAATTAATTTATATATTTTTAATTCTAATTATTATAATATTAAAATTTATTATAATAAAATTTTTTATAATAAAAATATTTTTAATAATATATATAATAAAAATTTTAATTGTTTATTAAAATATCTTAAAGTATTATTTTAATCCTTTAATTATAAATTTCTTTTAAATATAAATATATTTAGTTTTAAAGAAAGTAATAATTTTAATAATATAAATTATATTAATTTTAGTAATAAATAAATTATAAAGAAAAATAATATTAATATTAATTAAGATATAAAATTTAAATTAAATTTATTATTAATAAAAAGTAAAATTATTTAATTAAATAATAGTAATAAAAGTAAAGGTAAAAGTAAAAGTAAAAAAATTATAGTATGGCATATTAAATATAATAAATTATAAAGTAAAAATAATCGTTATAATTTAAGTATAAATCTTATATTTTTTTTTTTTTTATAGTTATAATAATTATTATTTTAAAATTATGGATATATATTTTAATTATATTTTTTTTTTTAATTTAGAATAATAGTATATATTTTTTGGGGTTTTTTTTAAATTTAATTTAAATATATTTTTTTAAATAATAATTATTAATATTTTTTTTATTTTATTTAATATTTATTATAATTTAATTTATTTATATAGGGAATTTATTTGTATTTATTAATTGTATAATTAATTTATTATAAAATTAATAATAAAAAAATTTATTATTAAAAATAATTTTTTTATAAAAAAAGCTATATTATATAAAATTTTTACTTAGAATTTTTATTCTTAATTTTTTCTTATTTACTTTTTTTTTTTTTTTTTTTTTTTTTTTTTAGCTTTTTAGTAAGTTATTATTTTTCTTATATATTATATATATTATTATTTTAATATATATAAGTTTTTATTTATATTATTTTTAAATATATTTATATTTTAGAAACGATTTAATTTATTTAATATTTTTTGGGGGAAATAAATATTATAATATAGGTATATAAAGTATTATTTATTTTTTAATAATTATTTATTATTCTATGGGTATTTTTTACCTTATTTCTTATTTTTTTTATATTATTAATGAATCATATTATATTATTATTTAAATTATAATTATAATTACATTTAGAATTAAATTGGCTAGGGTAATAATTAAATGTAAATTTTTTTTTATTACCATAATATATATAAGTAATTTATTTAATAAAATGTTATTTTTATATTTTATTTTATTAATAAAATATTCTTTTAGAATTCTTATAATATGATTTATATAAAATAAATATTTATTATTTATAAAGTTTAATTTTTTTATTTTAAAAGCTTAAGCTTATTAGTATTTAATATTTTTATTAAATATTAAATATATGAAAAAAAAATATATTTTTTTTATGGGGAGGTTAGTATTTATTTTTTTGTTAAATAAGTTTAAGTAATATTATAATTTTAAAAAAACTTTATATTTTTATAATTTATTTATAAAAGTAAATTTAATAATTAAGATTTTAATTTTTAATATATAATAAATATATTTTAAATAAGATATTTTAATTTAATTAAATTAAATAATAAAATTATTATAATTAATAATTATAAAATTTAATAATTTTATAAATTAATTTATTATTTATAAAAAATTAATAGATATAAATTTACAATTAAATATTATTAATAGAGATTATTATTAAAGTTTAGTAATTATTAATTATATTAAAATTATTATAAATTTTTATTTTAAATTAAAATTTATATATAATATTTTAAATTATTATAATAAATTTTTTATAGAAATTTAAAATATTAATATACCATATATATATATTAAAAATGAAATATATATTATTAAAAAATTTCTATTAATTAAATCCTTTACCATTAATAAATTTTATAATAATTAAGGGTATAAGAGTTTTAATTTTGAAAATAATTTTTTCTTTATTTTATTTAATAAATTAAGTATTTTTATTATTAATATTTATAAAATTAATAATAATATAAATTTAGATTTTTAAATTTAAATTATAATAATATTAATAAGTATTTATTTTACGGTTAAATATAAAAGAAATTATAAATATTATTATTAATTAAATTAAATAATAATATAATTAAATAATTATAAAAAAAATAATATTAAATGGAAAGATTAAATTTAGAAATTAATAAAAAATTTAATATTATATATTTTTTATTTAGATTTTAATTTATTATTTTATTTATATTATATATTGTCGGAGTTAGGATTAACACATTAATCCGGCTCCGTATGTGTATATATTAGGTGTCAATTGAGCCATGCTCAATTGACACCTTTCAATCAACCAAGTAATCACATCTTTCAGACATCGCAACTACCTCGCTTCCGCGTACGCAGTTACCGCCGGCTCTAAGCATATCATCTTTGGATATGGCTTCAGACCTTGTCCTCCGACATATATTATTACTTTTTATTTTATATGTGTTATATTTATTTATTTAGATAATAAATTATAATAAAAGTGAATAATATAGATCTAAAAATATAAGATAAAATTTATTTTTTTTAATTATTACCTTAATTATTATTATTTTTATTATTATTATTATAGTGATTTTTTTGTGATAGTAAATATTCATTTTTTTTCTAAATATTAAATATATATTATTTAGTAATATTTAAAAAATATAATTTAATATTTTAATATTAATTTTTATTTATTTATAATAAATTATATTTAAATTTATATTTTATTATTTTTTATTTATTTATTATTTTTAATATTTTTATATATTATAAATTTACTTATTATTTAAATATATAATATAATATAATATATTATTTTAAAAGAAATATTAATTAAATCTTTTAAAATAAAATAATATCTAATTAATTCTATTTAATTAAAATGGTATAATTCTTAATTTTAATTTTAATTTTATTGTTAATACTTATCTTTTTATATTTATTAATTTTATTTTTAATTTCTTTTTTATTTTTTATATTAATAAAAATACTTTTAAAAAATAAAAAATATTTTTTATTTAAGTATTTACTAATATATTTTTATTCTTTTTTATTTATTAATATTATTTTTATTAATTTTTAATTCATATTTTAATATTTAATTTTAATATTTAAAAAATTATAAAATTATATTATTATATATAATAATTTTTTTTTAATAATTAATTTATATTTATAGATATTAATAACTTTTTAAATAATTTTTTCATTATGAATATTAAATTTTTTTAATAGTAATAATATTTTATTAGTAATTCTATTTTAATTTTTACTCTTAATAATATTAATATTAAATTTTAATTTAATTTATTTAAATCCTCTTTAAATTTAAATAATTTAAATTATATTAATTATAATGCTTTTAAAATATAACGAAATTTTTAATTTTAAATTAATATTAATATTAATAATAATACTTTTATATTACAAAGAAATTTCTAAATTTAAATTAATATTAATATAATATTATTTCTAAAAATAATATATAATTTTATAGATAATTTTTTAACTAATATTAATTATATTTTTAAAAATAAAAAATATAAATCTAAAGCATATATTTTTCTTTGATTTATATTTGCTCGTTATAAATATATTTATATATAAGTATTTTAGAAAAAAATATTAAATATAAATAAATTATTATTAGAATAATGTTATTTTTATTTTATTTAATATTCTATGGATAATATTAGTTTTATTATTTATAATTTATTTTCATTTTATTTTTAATAAGCATTTTAAAAACTTTTTATATATAAATTTAATTTTTTATTTAATAATCCTAAATTATTTAAATACCATTTTAATTATATAAATTATTTTTTTTATAATATAAAATTTATTTATATTTATAATAAGTATTAATTTAAAATAAAATATAATCATTTATTTATTAATTATAAGTTAAATATATTATAAGTATTTTGCATTTACTTTTTTTTTAAATTAATTAAAATACTTAATCTTTTTAAAAAATAATTTCTAATTATCGAAATGATATTTAATTTCATTATTAAAATTATATTAGATTTTTTATTTAATTAACTTTCAAATTAAATTTATCGCTAAATTTATAGTTATATTATTATATTTATTAATAATATTTATTATATTATTTACATATTATTTTATTTTATTAAAAATATTATAAGTAATATTCATATTATCTAAATTAATCGATTAAAACCAAATAAAAAAATATTAAAATATTTTCTTACTCTATAAAAATATTTTATAATAAAAATTATATAATTATTAAAAAAATGTAATTATTAGTATATTTTTATTTTAATTAATAAGATATTTTAAAATATATAATTTTAAAGTGAAAATAAAATATTATTATTTAATATTTTTAATTTAATTATTCATATATTAAACATTAAAAAAGAAATTATAGATTATATTAATTATATTTTTAATAAAAGTTTATTAAAATTTATTTTTACTAATGGTAAAGTTTTTATTAAAGCTATTTTTCCCATTAATATAAAAAAATTTTTTCTTATTAATAAATTTTTTTTTAATATTAAATTTAATATTTTTCATAAAAATAATTTGGATTATTTTTTTGATAATTAAGTTAATATTTATTGTAATATTAAAGATTTAATAATATTAAATGATATTATAAAAAATAATTTATAAGAAAAAAATATCGATTAAATTATTTTTTAAAATAAAAATTTTTTTAATATTTATTTTATAATAATTTTATTTAAATTTTTTAAATTTTAAAATAAGTGTTTTAATGAAATTAAATTAATTAATTTTTTATAAAACGCTATTTAAATAGAAAATACTATTTTATTAACGTAAAATAACCCGAAAAATATTAAAATTATATTTTATGATAATAAATTTTATATTTAAATTTTTTTAGGCACTAACTTTTTACCTTATATAAATCTTAATTTTTTCCTAGTAATATTTTTAAAAATTTTTCCTTATAAGTTTAATAAACTTATTTTTATTAATAATAAAAAATATATTAATATAAAAAAATATAAAAAAAAAAATTTCAATATTAAAACCTAAGGTAATATTTTATTTCATTATTATAATAATATAATTATTATTTATTATATTTTTCCTTTTTTCTTATTTAATTAAACTATTAAAAATAATAATTCTAAGATAAGTAAAATTCAAACTTTTAAAAAATCATTTAAAAAAATTTAAAAAATCTATAAAATAATAATTAAAAAGAAGCTTTTTAAAATTATTTATTAATTTCGTAATAAAAGTGATATAAAAAACCCCGGTATAAAAACCCTAATAAAAAAAATTAATATTTTTAATTAATAATAATTTCTTTTAAATAAAAAGAAAATTATTATTAAGAATAAAATTAAAAATATAATTTTTTATTATAACTTATTTTTTATTTAATTTATTATTAATTTTAATAATATAAATTCTTTTATATAAATATAAATAAATTATACATTTAAAAGCGATTAATATATTAAAAAACTTTAGAATTTATTAAATTATTATTTTCTAAAAAAATAATATACTTAAATTAAAAAAATTAATTAAAATCTTATATTTTTAATTAAATAATTTCATATTTATATTAAAATTTTTTTTAATAAAATAGTATATTTTTTAACTTGGAATAGAATTTTTAAACTTATTAATAAATATTTTAATTATCTAAAAATTAATAAATATTATATATTATATTTCTATAATTTTTTATAATATTTTAATAATATTAAAATTAAAAATCATTTAATTAATTTAATTAATTATAAAATTAAAAAAAAAAAAATTAAATTTCTTTACTAAATAAATAAGTATTTTTAAGAAATTTTTAATCATAATATTTCTAATAAAAAACATTATATATTAAATAAATTAGAGTTATCTATTACCTTTTAAAAAAATTTAGATTTTTTTAAAACTAAATAGGAAAAAAAAATATAATTTATTATTATTAGAATATAATTATATAAATATATTTTATTTTATTTTAAATATTTTAAAAATAATAAGAAAAAATAAAATGATATAATAATATATTTTTATTAATTTAAATATTTTTAAGTTTTTATTAAATAAATATATATTAATAAAAAGGGTATTTTTCATATTAAATATATAATAATAAATTATTTTAAATAAAATAAAATTATGATTATTATTTTTCGTTATAATTATAATTAAGTTTAAATTTTTATATAAATATAAATATTAATATTATTTTAATATATTATTAATTATATAATTAAATTTAATTATTTTATAAATCAAAAAATTGCCTTAGTAATTATAATTATTAATTATTTGAAAAAATATTTTAAATTTATTAATATTAAAGATAAGATTAAAATTATTTGGAATTTCATTTTATAAATATTTAATTGCATTTTTAATAAATAAGAAATTTCTTTAATTAAAATTTATAATTTTTTATTAAATTATAAAATAATTTATAGCTTTATTTTTAAATAAAAATAATTATATTATAATATAATATATTTTATTATTTATTAATAATAATTTTATTTATAATATTTTATTATTATTATTTCTAATAATAATTAAAAATTTCTTAATAAAAAAAAAATATTATATTTTATTATTAATATTAAATTAAATAAATTTAAAATTTATTTTAATTATAATTTAATTTTTAAAAATTTATATTTTTATGATTATATTTTTATAATTAATATTATTTAGAAATTGTTTAAATTTATTAATAAATATGTTAAATTTTCTTTTATTTTATAAATTAAGCGATTTTATTAATATTTTAAATAATAGAAAAAATTATTTATATTATTATTAATAGAAAAATATTTATTTAATTTTATTAAAAATACCATTTATTATCAAAATATAATTATTTATTTAATTTTATTTATCCTTTAGTAAAAATTTTTATTTTTAAATTTAAATTTAATTTTTAAAATTTAATAAAAATTAATTATAAAAATTAAACTTTATATTTAATATTATAATAATAATTTTAATTTAATAAGAAAAAATTATAAAAATATTTAATATAATAAGAAAATTTAAATTATATAAATAAATAAAAATAATATAAATGTTAATTTTATATTTAATATTAATAAAAAAATTCTTTCTTATAAAAATAAAGATAATAAAATAAAAGAAATTTATAAATATAAGGAGTTATTTATATTTATTTTTAATATTAAATTTTATATTAATAAAATTAATGAAATTTTAATATTTATAATTAAAAATGATATATAATAATTTTTACGTAATATTAAAATTAATAATATGATTAAAATAATAAAGATATTTTTTATTCTTAAATTCAAATATTATTATATATTTATTTAAGAGATTAATATTATTTTTTAAGCGTCTTTATTAAAATATAATTATGAAATAAATGTTATTATTAAAAGTATTAAAAATTAGAAATTAAAATTAGATATTTATGATGCCGTTAAATTACATGAATTCGCTGGAAAAATAGATAAAGTATTCGTTGCATTTATATATTTTAATATTTTCATTATAGAGAATTAAAATTAATTTTATACTCTAATAAAAGATTTAAATAATAATAAAAATCCTTTAAATTAACATTTAAATAATGATATAAATTTAATTTTCATTGATATAAATAATAATCTTAATTTTATTTATATTTATCCCATATATATTAAAATTTATTATAATCTTAAATATTTATAAATTAACATTAGTAAAGATTTAGCTTAAAAAATAATATTAAATTAAAAATAAATTATCTTTTTAAATATTATATTTTATTATTTAAATTAATTTAATTAAATTCATTTTAAAACTAAGGCAATTATAAATAACCTTTCGCATAATAATCAAATTCTATATTTTCTTTAATTATTTCATTATTTTAAAAAAAAAGAAAATATTAATAAAAATATTATAATCTAAATATTTATATAAATTCTTAAAAGAAAAAATATTCGTAAATAAATTTAAATCATAATAATATTTAAAATTATTAAAATTAATATTAATGATATTATAATTTATTTAGCTATTAGATTTAATAAAATTAAAAATAATAATAAAATTAAAAATAATAATAATAAAAGCGAAAAAAAAAATAAAATTTCAAATATAAAATCTTTATTATAAAAAAAAATTAATATTTTTATTATTAATAAATATTTAATAATAATAAATTTCTTTTTATATTAAATTAATAATTAATTATAACTCCTTCGTGATTAATTAGGTATGGATTTTAATAAATTACCCATTATAATATTATATAATAACTTTTATTAATTTAAACTTATCATAAAAAAATCTTTATTATATTTTAAAAAACTAATAAATAAAGCTAAAAAATAACATATTAATCAAATATTTATTTAAAAAAATAATTAGTAATATATTAATTATTTATTATAATTAAAATTCATATTTATTATTATCTTAAATTAATAAATATAAATTTAAAATCCATAATTAAAATTTATTTTTTAATAATTAAAATATAATAAATAAATAATTAAAAATATAAATTTATTAAATTTAAAAATCATAAATATTAATAATATTAAATTTAATATAATAATAAAAATTATCTATCTTTTTAATTTAATATAATATATAATAAATTTCTAAATAATATTTAAATTTACTAAAATTTAAAATTAAAAAACATGGATTTTTTTATTATCATATAAACCATAATAAAATTATAATAAATTAAAAATTATTTAAATAATATTTAAAAATATAAATAATTTTAAAATTAAAGTATTTATATATTTTATTTTTATTAAAAATATACTAATTAATATAATAAAAAATTTCCATTAAAATTTCAAAATAATAAATAATATTTAATATATTATAAAAGATTTTATACTTTCTTTTAATAATATTATTTTCCAAATTAACATTAATATATATATTATAATATAATTATTAAAAGCCATATTAATATCATTAAAAATAATATAAAATTTATATCTTATTACACTAAGCCTAAATATAATTTTTATTTTTAAAAATAAAATTATTATTTCATTAAAAAAAAAGGATAAATTTAAAATTAAAAAAATTAAATTAAATTTTATTTTAACATTTACTATTATAGATTTTAAAGCTTAAAATATCATTTTATTTCATATTTATTTAAATTTTATTAATCAAATAATATCATAAAAAAAATTAAATTTTATTTTAATATATATTTAATTATTTTATATTATAAATTTAAATAAATTATCCCTTTTTAATAAAATTAATAAAATATATTAATTAAATTTTCATTTATTATTTAAAATAATAAAAAGTATAAAATATTTATCATAATTAAAATTTAAAATAAAAAAATAATATAATAATAAAAAGATTAAAAAATAATAAAATATATATATATTTTTTAAATATAATTTTTTTTTATATATTAATATATATAATTTATACCTTTTAAAATATAATATAATAATATTATAATTAATTAAATAATAAAGAAATATAATTTATTAAATTTCTATATATAATTTAAATATTATTATAATATAATTATAATGTAAATATAATTTATATATTTTTTTAAATATAATATAATAATATATAAATATAATTAATAAAATAATATAATATATATAATAATAAAATAACTAAATTAAATAATATAAAAATAACTAATATAATATAAGAATATAATGTAAATATAATATAGATATGGCTCACTATGTGATATAGGTGTGGCTTAACGGGTGATATAGGTGTGATCCAGTTGCTTAGCTGTGGCTGATGAAAAGAGGCTGGAAAGGGTCCCGGGTCCGCACAAATAACCCTCCTAAACTCGGGCATACAATGAGACAGGCTAGACGCCTCTTGCCTTGCTGCACGTCAGCGTCTCGGGAACTCTAGACTAAATAAGGACCCCGAATTGCGACATTCTCCAGCCTCGAGTCTGCTTGGTCTGGAGTTCGGGTGAATTAGGTAGCCTTCTATCTACAAGCGTTTGCAGATCCTCCAAAATCCGTTAAAACACTTTCCCATCCCGCAGGGCTTCTTCCTGATTTTGACTCAAGTAGGCAGGTCTACGAGACTGCATGAATTATAACTACAATTATACGATCATCCAACGATTTTGAGTCGGAAAGAACAGTCGCCGATTGCAACCGCTGATGGGATAGAAACGAAAGTCTTCTCTTATCAACTGCAACTACTGCTCACCGCTGTGGTGGATCGCCACCGACGGCAGCATCACGCATTGTAAAACGGAAAGTAATAGACAAGTGACGACACACACAGTGGCATTATATTACTTGCAGTCCTGCCGACTCAGGGTATCCCTGGATCCTCACCACTAGCCAAGCAGTGAATTTTTCCCATCTCCACTACGCCTGCGTCTCTTCTGCTTCTTTCCTACCCGCAGGAGAATCATTGGGCACGAGTGGCTGCTACCTGACCCCTTGTCCTATTTTTGATCGTTCCCTCGTGTACAACCACACACTACCTAGGTACGCACCATTGCGCTGTCTATGTCTAAGGGCCTTGACGCCCGGGTGCTATAACCCTAATACCCTGATACGCTCAGTCGTGAGAGTGAGAGAGCACATGGAGACATGGAGCGCACATGGCTATTACCCAGTGTTATTAATTTGTCTTGCGAGCGAAAGCTATTTTCGGTCAACGTCCAGGGTTTAAGAGGGTCGCTCGTTTGAACAACTCATTCCCGCTAATTTCCCAGGCCTCTCACAACGTCCCGTTTGTCTGTCTTTTCTCCTCGAGACTCATCGCTTTTTTACAATATATATGATATATATGCCTCATGCCGCCCACTGACTACATGTCGCATTTTCTCTGGACACGCTATGCCTCCCACGAAAAAGTAGCCAGGGAGTCCTGGGAGCATTGGTGCCCAAGCCGCATTTGCTGCGAGATCCTCCGCCATAGGCCAGCAGGAAGCTAGACCCGTTTTCTTTCTTCTGCCCGGGAGCCCGCAATCTTAGCCAGCTCAGGTATACCGTTATGCTCACAACCTTATTATTACGTGGTAAATGGACTGGACTTCTATACTTGCCAGTCGCTATAAGGGCTATAAGACTGTTGGTCGACCCGCCCCAATACACTCCCCCTCTTGGTTTCTACATACGAGATTTGCTCTCTCATACGCAGTAAGCTCGGACAGCCATAGCGAAAGCCCATTGACCATTTCTTCCTTATCTGGAATCAAAATTTCACAAATTTTGAATAGTCCTGCAGCTTCTTTATCCCTGGGTTTCTCAACCCTCCGACCCAGGCGGTTCTTGGAGATCCACAAGTCCAGAGGATCTTTTTTTTTTTTTCCTGCGGTGCACAGGATATTTTCAAGCAATTCTATTCAGAGAGAACATAAATTTCTCCCTTTTCTATCTCTGTTTCTTCCTCGGCAGTGCATTATTCGCATTGGCTAGACTCCGTTCCTCTTACCGACAAGTACCACGGGAACTACGACTCAACACCAAAGGTCTTGACACGTCTTGACCCTTAGCTGCAGCGTAGAGTTGCATTCTGTCCTCCGCGAGACGGTTCAATTCCCATCGCCTTTGTGGAGGAATTGTAGCGGTGTCCGGCCCCGAACCACCAAGAGCCCCAGGAGATTAACATGACCAGTTACCGGAGTCCTATAGCTTCTCCACGTTGGAGGTTTCTGCTCTGGGTGCTTACGCCTTAAAAGCCCTCGTTCGTCTTTATCTTGCCCCGCGAATCCTACCCCACATCAGATTAAGTCGGTTGAATCGATAAGGTCCAACAAGGGACGGCGCAACTCTCGGGAGGGAGCATTCCCACGGCACCATGCGGCCATACACCCCCTCTCTGGACACCGCTCATGTAGCAACGGTGGGGCCAACTTCACCACCGGAGACGCCTACTACGGGATCTCCCAGAATCAATCGCAAAGCTGCGCTCAACGGCCGCTCGTATACCAAAGCCAACGGCCACCAAAGACACCCATCCAATATAAAACCGCTGGGTGGTACTAAATTCAGCTATACTCGTGGGCAGCGACAGGAGGAAATATCGCCTCGTTCCTCCCATTCCTCCGACGAAGAGTCCGAACCATCTGCGAGTCCCCCGCAGTCGCCACTCTCGGAAATACCAAAGCTGCGCCACCACCACATAGAGCAGATCGCTACTACAATTCAATTCGAGGAGGCGAGCTTCTACATCGAGGAGTTGACTGACGATTTTTCGCTAAACAACGACGACGGTCACTTGCATGTTCTTCGACCGTACGATGTGGAGTATCCCAACTCGGATCGAAGTCGGTCGAGATCTCGGCCTCCCGACATGGACCCGGCTGTTATGACGGGGTTTGAGAACCTAAATACTTTCGAGGACTCGGACGCCGACATCGACCGGGACGACGAATTCACCCGTCAGCTACAGAAGCGGCGCGAGGAGCGTCGTCTCAGGAGGATGAAGTCGGGCAGTCTGAGCAAGCGAACAGTCAGCGAGCGTGGTAGTGATTCTGATAGAGAAGACGTGCTGCCTTATTACGAGGGTAACGAGACGGGCCCTACTCGTCGATTACGACGGAAAGTGGGCGATCGCACCAGCATCCAGTTTACGGGGATGCTTCCCGAACTACAGGAGCTCAAAGAGCCGAACAGTGATGACGAGATTATTTTGGATGATGCGGAGGTCTTCGCAAGAGAGCTCCCATACTGGACTTTAATGGACGTCGACTCCGAATAAGATCGACAAATTATACGTTAGATACACCCGAGGAAAAATTGAATCAGTGGCTTCACAAAATAGCCGCTGTATGGGTACCACTTAGGCATGACACGCAACTTACGATTATACGATACCTTACGAATACAGCCACGTTTAACATTAGCATTTCTCGCAAGTCATCTGGGAACTAGGTATCGCGATGGGCATATCAAGATCGAGAATCGGATCTAATCGAATCATTGCATGACGACGAACGTATGGGGAGCAGGGCACTGTCGTCGGAACAAGATTGAGTCAGTATTACTTGCATAGAGCATTGGCTACATGGCCTTGGGAGACAGCACGATTGGATGGCTCGAATTTGTCTTTATACCACACCGGACAAGCATTTTTTTTCTTCTCGCTTTTAGATACCTCTTAGACTTTCGGGCTCGGCGGCTTGGGGCGGATCCAATTGCACGCGGGTAGCCATGATGATGGCGGTGATAATTAGGACGATATGATAATGACCGTTGATGATACTTGCATTGAAGCCACTGCTCATAACAAGCACTTAATGATATATAGATTCCTGGGCGTACAGATTGATCATCGAAGGCTTTAATAGATGTGTCGCAGACGGTGTTAGCTTTGGCTTTCGAGGCCGCTCTTAATAACATGCGTGCTAAGGCTTGGTACCTACCAAGAATTGAATTTCGCACCGAAGAGAAATAATTACATGTATTAATTACATGGTATTGAAGTGTAGAATTATAGCATAAGATTATGTTTTCGCGCAATTCCAAACTTTATCATACGAGCCACAAGGTTTGCTAAAGCTGGCTTGGTGTTTAATGTGAGCCACCCCCAAATCGCTTACCTAAAATGTCCGAGAGGGTCCCCAACTGATAAAGCACCTAAGGCGCTAGTCAAGCAACACGCTACACGCTACAACGCTTTGACAATCTTCCACCACAAGCTTCAGGTCATAATAATCCTATATTTTTCAAACTCTTCAGATCTGGAAACGTTTCGACACGTAGTTGTTCCATGTGGTGGTTTTAATTTGCAAGGCACATGATCTAAAGTCTGCCACCGGACCAGCCAAGTATTCCCCCAATCCATCACAGATCTTCTCTTCTACATTCGCAAACCAACCGACAAACGAACCGTCCACAACTTCGCAATGAATCAACCTCCCCAGGGCCAGGCCCCCCAAGGCCAGCCGATGCGACTCCTCCGGCCGGAGATGATGCGCAACATCGGCTATCTCAACCCAGAAGAGAAACTTCGATACGAGGAAGGGCTCCGTCAGCTATGGGCTAAGATAGACGGGAATGGCCCCGAAACCCAGGAGCATCAAGGAGCTAAGCAGAAGGTCGTAGATTTCACCCGGATGGTGATGAACAAGGTTCGATCTGTTCAGGCGGCTTCTCAGGCTAGAAACCAAGCAGCTTCTCAAGGCCAGCTTGGCCAGTCCGCTCAATCGGTTCCCCCGAACCAGCAGCAACCGGGAGGACAGGGCGAACAGTCGCAGAACGCCTTAGCAGCAGCCCAGAAGTCCGCAGCACAATCCATTCGAACGCAGGGACCCAGTACTACCAACAACACCACGAATGCTGGTGCGACAGCTGGTGCTCCTCAGAGCCAAAACCCTCAAGCATCTCAACCGACGCCCAAGCACATCCAGGATCACTTGGACAAGATGCCCTGGCAGTATCTCAGACCCCCGGCTCAGTACACGCCGGAGCAGGGAGCCAAGTGGGTGGCCAGCACTAAGGCACGATACGGGCAGCTACTCGTGTCGATGGAAAATATCAAGTCGCGCAGTGCTAAGTTGGAGGCCGCTGTCAAGGACCGGACCGAGAAAGGACAGCCGTTGTCTGCTGAGGACATGAAAAGATACCAGTCGCAACGAGTTACGGACTCTAAGCAATACTCCGACGCACAGAAGTTCGTTAACGGCGTTCAGGCTCAGATCAAGAATGCCCAGGCCCAGGCCCAGGCCCAGACCAGTAGCGCAGGACAGACTGCGCAACAAGGGCGAGCACAGCCTATGCAAACCCAGAACGTTACATCGGCATCGAGCAACCCCATGCAGGCTGCTACTGCGTCAGTGAACGCTGCGATGGACGCGGCGAAAAGCCAGCAACTGGGAGCCCGAGCAACGCCTGTCGGGCAACCGCAACCGCAGCCGCAACCGCAACCGCAGTCGCAACATTCGGGAACCCCTGCTACTCCGGTTACGCCTGCAGCAAATATCCAGCACCAGCAACATCAACAACCGCACCAACAGTCGCAAACACAAGCTCCAGCTGCACACGTTGTTCAAACCCCTATTTCTCAACCTCAGATCAAGAGCGAGCCTACTAATACCATGCCGCACCCTCCGCCGGTTAACACCGCACTTGCCGCTGCTACTTCGTCGGCACACTTGCCTTCAGCAGGAACACCGACCCAAGCCACGCGCGTTCAGACACCGCAGTCCGCCAATCAACAAACAACTACATCACAAGTTCGCCCTCTTACCCACGCTGCCGCTGTAAACCGTGCGAACTCATCCACCAACATCACCGGCCAGCCGAACAACTCTTCTGGTAACCTTACTACGACCCCCGGCGCTACCGGTCTACTCAGCAACGGCTCTCACGGTGCCCATTCCCACGCGCACCCGCAACCCAACACGCCGGCTCTGAACTCCAAGATGCCGATCAACAAGAATCTGCCCGCGAAGTCCACGGAGACTCCGGTCCCGGTTGCCCCAGGCGGCGGCGTCACCGCCGGCAGACCCTCCTACGGTGGAGGCTCTAGTATCGGTGGCGGTGTCATGGGCCAGCTTGTCATCGCCAAGATGCCGCCTCCTCAGTTCGACGCCGAGGGCGAGCATGTGCTATCCAAGAAGAAACTTGACGAGCTGGTTCGTCAGGTCTGCGGCGGTGGATCCCCCGGCGCCGATGGCAACTACCTGACTCCGGATGTCGAAGAGGTACGTTGAAGCTTACCATTTCCAATTAACATTTTCTTACCTAGACGTTCTCTATTGCTAATACATTCATAGTCCGTACTGAATGCTGCGGATAACTTTGTGGATAACGTCCTACACATGGCGTGCCGCCTGGCTAAGGAACGGGGCAGCAAGGTGCTGGAGATCCGTGACATGCAGCTAGTGCTGGAGCGAGTGTACAACATCCGCATCCCGGGCTACTCGTCGGACGAGCTGCGCACGGTACGCAAGATACAGCCCTCCAACAACTGGATCAGTAAGGTGCACGCGGTGCAGGCGGCTAAGGTCATGCCCGGTAAGGACGACAAGTAGGACAAGTCGAGCCTGAAGGGACGTGCGGAGTTCTTGGACTCGAAGAAGCCGGAGGTCATGGCTGCGGCCGCTGAAGCTGCGGCCGGCGAGAAGCGTAAGAGGAACGCTTCGGATATCGGACAGTGAGCAAGCAGGAGAGGGGATTCTGTTATGCGTATATCCCTTTTTCTTAACGGCGGCGTTTTTGTGGGTTAAGGTGGGAGTCGGCATCGTCTAGGGAGGATAGGAAAGGAACGGGAACTCCCAACATTCTAGTTTGGCGCTGAGGCGGTTGCTTTGCTTTCTACGTTGGCTCTTCAGTAGCCTTAATCATTCTGTGCTCATCGCTAAATCCTACACATATACCACGGGAAAACCGCGAGGTGGCATTGTATAGCGGACGAGGGAATACGATAGCACACGAGGAGATAGATGCGAATGAATTACATTGATTGTATTAATATTGAGACTGGGAACCGTGAAGCTTTGTCTATCATGCCATCGCGATTTAGCTTCTAAAGCAACATGCGATATCGTAATATTTAGTATGTCGTCACTATCTTCACCTTGTGTTTATGTAAACCCTTAGATATCAGGTAACCCGGAAGTTTCCCGGAGAATGAGTAATGGGGGGGTTACAAGTGGACGGGACGCACGGCAACCATCCTCTATGCACGACATTGTCCGCTTTCTCTCTCTCTCTCTCTCTCTATACCACCGAATTACAGGATACCTAAAACCGGACAGGTAGGCGGTCCCATCGGCCGCAAGTAATTGCCTCCTCTTCTCCATCTCGCGCCGAGGATACCTAGTACCTGGTCCGTTTACGGGCTTTTCGTTCATCAAAATCTTTCATATGGAGGAAATCGGAGATGCGAAGCCGCCTGTCAAGCGCGGACAAGTGGCACCCGGTACAGGCCAATGGCTGGATGGCCGCATATAAGTAATGGGACTTCGAGACGTGGAACGGCATATGAAGTGCTATATGGTGCCCATTTGTGTACGCAATAACCTTTGTGGGTGGAAGGTTATGTACTTGATCATCTCATTATATCTACTTTTTGATTTGCTAGGCAGTATCGGTATCGTGATAGCACCTATCGACATTTCGATGCCTGCTCGCCTGGTGTGGACTGGTTATCTTGTTATCGTGTTATCATGCAGACGTCGCACATCACGAAATGCGGCGTTGCGTACCTAAATTATTTCGAGGTGCAATTCGGTGGAAGCTCTGGGGTCTAGGCAGGACAGGCAACAATACGTCAACGTCACTCACTTCCAAGGTTATGGGCCCTCAATCTGAAAGTGGATGCCGGCATTAGGCTGGGGTGACGGGTATCCAAGATACATGCGATTAGTCGCGATGGTCTGCCAATTCGAAGTACTTGACGAGTCCAAGCGTTGTACTATCTTGGCACTTTGGCTTCTTTCGGAGCGCTTCGAGCTTCGAGCTACCCATTGTAATGGTCGCTGAGGGAGTGCCCAGGTGCTATGCAGCCAAAATTACAGCTGTTGTTAGGTGGTCTAGCGGGCTGTTTACCAGTCAATTAGGGCAGTTAGGCGACAGAGTAGAGCACTAAGTAGTTTCGCTTGCATCACTCTGACCCGTCGCTCTGCCTTGTCCCACTGCTCCAGCCCAAGATGGCCCATGCTCATGCTCTTGCTTCTTTCCTCGCCTTGACCTGTGACTGCAACTACGCACCTGCACAAACGACACCTTCCATCTCTTACTTCTCCGTCTCTCATAAGCAATCTAACCACTCCCCCAACCAAAGCGATCCCTCTTTTCCCCACGTGTACTGATATTGCACGCATTCTACACTTTCTCCTTTGTTTTATTTAGACACCCGGCTTGTGTTTTCCCCGGCTTTGCCAACTACACTCCAGCTTCTGCAGGGTCCCGAACCTGAGAGCGCGCCTCGCGAAACCATCCGCTGAATCTAGTGCCATCGTCATCACTCAACTCAAGCTTCTCCCGGCCTAAAGTCGTCACAACTCTTAGTCGTCAGACCAGCCAAACTATACTCCATCGAATCAACAGCCTTCCCTCCACCTCCATTTCCCCCCTGCCGATATGCCCGGGAAAACGCCTCATTCAAACGGGAAGGAGCCTGTCGAGAATGGTGTGAGGAAAAACCAAGATGTCGACATGACCGACGAGAAGTCATCGATGAAGGGCAAGGGAAAGAAGGGCGCCAAGGAGGGCGAGGATATGACCGTGGTCGTCCCGGTATCAAAGACCACAAGACAGTCATCTCAGCCGCCGCCACCCGATGCTGACGGAGACGTTGTCATGGACCTCGATAAGCCCGAGGATGAAGTCAAGGTCGATCCCGTCACCCAAGCTGTCGCAGGTATGTCAAGTTGCTAACTATATGCTCTTTACCTGTGTGCATCCCTAGATCTGACAGCATCGTTTCTTTTTAGATATCAAGAGTAATTTTGCTCTGCTCGAGCGTGCAGTAACCTTATTCGATGCCAGATTTACGTTAAGGGCCTTAAGATCCATTTCATCCCTCCGGAAACGTCTCACTCCCGACATTCTCGCACAGGTCGTCGCCGAGACATTTTCTCCCACAAGTCCGGCTGCCAGCGTCGCCAAGCAGCTTTTAGTTGCTATTGGAAAGGAAGACGTAGCTCTGGGTCGCCAATCAAGTTCCGAGATGGAAATTGACAACGAACCGAAGGCGTCGGCTAAGAATGGTAATAAGAAGGAGATCAAGGAGGTTATCCCTGAGGTCGATATCTTCCTAAGCATTCTAACCCAGGTATACCTGTATGATTCGAAACAATTCCAACGGGGTGCCGAGTTCTCCCAGTACCTATCAGAGCGCATCCACTCTCTGAACCGCCGGACTCTCGATTCGCTATCCGCAAAAATCTACTTTTATTATTCTTTGTTCTGCGAAGAGCTTGCTCCGTCGCCCCCGTCTCCCCAGTCGCCTCTTGTTGCGATCCGTCCGACGCTATTGGCGGCCCTCCGGACTGCCGTCTTGCGAAAGGATGTCGATATACAGGCCTCGGTTATCGTGCTCCTACTCCGAAACTACCTCTTGACGTCCCACATCTCTCAAGCCGATCTCCTCGTGTCTCACACGCAGTTCCCCGAGAATGCCGCCAACAACCAGGTAGCCCGTTTCCTCTACTACCTAGGTCGAATCCGAGCAATCCAGCTGCGATACACGGAAGCACATGAGCATTTGACGGCGGCCACACGCAAGGCACCCGCGAGCTCTTGCGCTCTCGGCTTTGCGCAAACCGCGACAAAGCTCTTGCTTGTAGTAGAACTGCTCATGGGCGATATTCCTGAACGGGCCACTTTCCGTGTACCTAATATGGAACAGGCTCTGCACCCGTACTTCCTGCTTGTCCAGGCCGTACGAGTAGGCAACCTGGAGGACTTTGAGGTGACGATTACAGACCATGCCGATACCTTTCGCCGCGATGGTACGTACTCGCTTATCCTGCGTCTACGCCAGAACGTCATCAAGACGGGTATCCGCATGATGAGCTTAAGCTACAGCCGCATATCCCTCCGTGATATCTGCATTCGTCTGCATCTTGGTAGCGAAGAGAGTGCGGAATACATTGTGGCCAAGGCTATTCGTGACGGTGTCATTGAAGCGACGCTGGATCGGGAACGAGGCTTCATGAAGAGCAAGGAGGTGGGCGATGTGTACGCCACCCGGGAACCGGGAGAGGCGTTCCATGACCGTATCAGAGCATGCTTAGCGCTTCA
The DNA here is from genome assembly GCA_022495205.1 of Hypoxylon sp. FL1150. Lineage (NCBI taxonomy): Eukaryota > Fungi > Ascomycota > Sordariomycetes > Xylariales > Hypoxylaceae > Hypoxylon > Hypoxylon sp. FL1150. The sequence goes on along the minus strand of MU376310.1, from coordinate 62,749 downwards.
TGATGAGAGTGTAAAGGTTTGTACTCCGTAACCCCCTTTGTGACATGATCACGCAGAGCTAATAGGGGTTCTAATAGGCTATGCGATTCCCGATGAACCAACACCGCCTCGAGCTGAAGAATGCCCAAGAGGCACGCGAGCGAGAACGCGAGATGGCGAAGGAGATACAAGACGGAGACTTGGACGAAGACGACCTCGGTGGAGATTACGAGGGCATGTAACATAAATGAAACCAGTGTATTCTGAAATGGGAGGTTTCATCGGTGTGTTCTTTGCTATCCTGCCAATCCATACCTAGATGCCTTCTAGGCAATTCGGACGAGAGGAGGGGAAAAGTACATCGGTGAAGTTTGTAGTCTGCGACGGGATAAGTTTTCATTAACGGCTGCATTACGGCGTGCGGCTTCAACTTATAAACCTCATTCGGGTAGCCCATTGTAATAGATACGGCAGCAGAGAAGAGACTCTTTTCTTTTCGGTTTTTTTCTACCTTGAACTAAAATGAGGGTCGGGAACACAGTCTGACCTGATAGTTCAACAGCATCGCCTGATCGGCAGTTCGGCTGTCTTTTCCTCCAAGACGTAATTGAAATCCTCATTACAGGACTAACTATTTCTTGCTACTATTTTTCATGCTACGGGAATATAAAACTTGCCTACCTAGCTTAGGTAATTCTATTATCTCGGAATTCGCACTCAAAGGTTTGACTTGCTGAAGGCAAATTTCAAAGGCATGATGATTATATACTTATACTTACCTTGAGGCATTGTTAAATCAGAAAAGTAACAATGAGTTTGAGTTCATACCTAAAGCTTGGGTTATTAGCATAAGGGTTATCACGTGTGAATTTGTTTGCTCAATGTAGACTTTAGCCTGCTCTGGGGTTTAGGGATAGGAAATCGCAAGCCTCACTCTCCGTCTAACACTTATGTAAGCGTGATTGCCCTTTGACGTGCACCTTGTCTCTCGACGGACGGCTTTTCTTGTGAAATTATTCTTTTCGCCCTAAGCCGACATTCTAATCGACTCGATGACCTAGAATTACAGCAATTCGAGGTTCTCTCGAACCAACCATGGCAACCCTGAAGCGAAAGAGGTTATCCGATCACGAGTCTGCGCCGCAGCCGCGCCGCGCGACGAGGCAACATCCCGCCCCCGAGGAACATCAACTTAGAAGCGGACGCGTACGCGCGCATACGATCGAGAAACCGACCATCCCGCACGTGGAAAGCGTAGATGGTCGGCGCAGGAGAAGCGACGCGTCAAGGACTACTAAGACTACGAGGAATGCCGCGACAGATACAGATGCCACGGCCACGGCCACGATTAAGGGCCGGTCGAAGGAGAACATAGAACCACAGGAGAGCGGGACGAAAGAACAAGTAAAGACGTCGAAGCCATCGGTAGAAGCGAACGCATCATCAATAGCGACTACCACCGCGCGAATAACTACAGGTTCGCCGCCTCCTCAAACACGACTCGTGCCTCCTAGCCGGAAATCGTCGTTGCAACAGACACTCCGACCACCACACCCCACATCAACAGAAAAGACAACAACACCCAAGCGCCCCATCCAGTCCCCTAGCAAGCCGCTCATCGCACCGGGCACGCCACGATCGGACCGCAATATCGACAAGGTTGTGCTGGGCAACATCTGCTTCCGGGCGTGGTACCCATCGTACTATGGCAAGGAGGTGCTCGGCGACGCTTCGGGTAACAATGGCGCCAAGGACAACAGGGACAGCGGCGGTGGCAAGATCGGTAGGATAGGGGGAGGCAAGAGAGCAGGCCTCCCACCGCCCGTGCTCGATCGCTTGTATGTGTGTCCGTGCTGCTTCAAGTATAGCAAGGAGCTGGTTACGTGGTGGGAGCACGTCAGGTGCTGCGAGAGGACCTTCGTGATGCCCGGGCGCAAGGTGTATACACATCCAAAGGGCGCGAGGGGCGTGCGACGAGTGGCAATTGGTTCTGGAGTGGGAGCAGATGCGGATGAAAAAGAGAAAGGGAAGAGGGGCAGAGGACGGAAGAAGAGCGATACGGCTGCGGCTGCTGAGTCGGCTACGAATGGGGTGATGAAAGACGAGGGCGAGTGGAGCGTCTGGGAGGTCGATGGCGAAAAGGATAGGGTGAGTTGAGATCTTTGTTGCTCTTTCGGCTACTCTCTCTGGCTTAGTTCTAACTCAGAGTTCTACAGCTATTCTGCCAAAACCTCTCCCTATTCGCGAAGCTCTTCCTCGACAATAAATCTGTCTTCTTCGACGTTACGGGTTTCAATTACTTCCTTCTCGTGTACACGCCTCCCCCTTCCAACGCGCAGCCGCCTCCCTCCCTCGCAAGCAACCCCCCACAACCACCAGCGTCAACAATCGACACCGAACCGTCTCACCAGCTACCAGATACGTCCCCACCAGACGAGCCGTGGAGCCGGCCGCAAGTCGTCGGCTTCTTTTCGAAAGAGAAGCTCTCCTGGGACAGCAACAACCTGGCCTGCATCCTCGTGTTCCCGCCGTGGCAGCGCAAGGGCCTCGGCGCCCTGCTCATGGGCGTCTCGTACGAGATCTCGCGCCGCGAGGACATCCTCGGCGGCCCCGAAAAACCCATCTCGGAGCTCGGCCGCAAGGGGTACAAACGCTACTGGGCCGGCGAGATCGCCCGGTGGCTGCTGGAGCACGACGTGTCAGAGTCGGAGTCGGAATCGGAGTCGGAGCCCGTGGACGGAGAGGAAGAAGGAGAGACGCTGATCAGTATCGAGCAGTGCTCCAGGGCTACTTGGATCGTGCCCGAGGACTGCCTCGCTGTCCTCCGCGAGATGGGCGTCATTGAAGACGCCGGGCTTGGGCCCGCGGAGATGATGGCGGCGGCTGATACCGAAAGAAGGAGTACCAGCGGTAGCGCGGCAGATGTGGATGCTGACAGCGAGACTGAGGTCCAAATGGTGTCGCGCGTGCGCGTCGATAAGGCGGCCGTTAGGCGGTGGGTCGTCGAGCATAAGATTGATCTTACGCGGGCTTGCGATCCGGAGGGGTTTGTGGAGGGGTATGCTATTAGGGGGAGCGAGAGCGAGGAGACGGATGAAGCATAGGGATGACAGGTGATGGTGATGGATATGATACCCCATATTTGCTTTTTTTTTTTTTGCTTGAGATAGGCATATAAATCTGGCTTATGTACCTAGCAAAATACTTGGCTTTTCTAGCATAGCATGATGATGGTTTTTAAGACTTGTATGTTCTCCGCATTACCCTTCAAGAAATATATTACAACATATAATTCTCTATTATAAGAGCTATGTGAATTGCTTCAAATCATTACGTCCCAGGCCTTACTGAACTGGAGGGCGTTTTCTAAAACCCGCGTTTAACATGTTATCATCAATCAGTTATGTCGTAACCCAAGCAGAGAAGAGTTTCATTTGCTTGAAGTCGGTCGCCGCTGGTCCTGCATCACCATTTTATGATAGTACCAGAAATCTTGTAAGCATGGTATACCTTACATATTCAAGGCTGATTAGGTGCTTTAGCATACTGAGCACATCTAGATTTGCTCCCATTATTTGACTTGGTACATAGCCCCAAGTCTGTGCAGTCTGGACGTAATTGCTCGCCACGCAGCCTTGGATATCAGGTGCTGAACGGGTCTCCAATAGATGGGCTGGGAATATATCAGAGAATGACTTGGAAGTCGTTGTCACTCAAATACGATTTGCCAATTCTAAAAGTAAGACCATGCTGTATAGGATCTAAAATATGTGCAGTGTAATATAGCATAAGCTGGTCATGACCAATGTTGGCTGATCAAAAAACAAGAGAAAGGAAAAGCAAAAGAATGAGTTATCCCAAAATCGAAAGAAAATATGTATAGCTGTCTTAGCACATCCAAACCAGATCCTCCTGCTCCATTTTCCGCTTGCTCGTTCGCTCTTGCCCAAGAAGATTAAATTTGCCAACCCAATGCAAAATTTGAAGTGTATGTCAAGTGTTCCATTATATGTCGTGATCGTCGTAGCGTTCATCCAAACCTGTTCTGCAGGTAAGTAGGGATTCTGTCGATTTCGGTATCGTGTAGCTGTCATGAAAGCGTGTATGCTCATGTAAGATGTGATGCCCGTAAGAGTAGATCTCATGCATATTCGAACGATAGTTGAAGAAACGCTGTAAAAACGCATGTGAACGACTCCTCAATAATGTTCAGAGCCGTACAGTGGTCTATGCTTCTCGTCAAACTCGTTAACAACCTTGCGGTACCGACCCACGAACGACCCAGGCCCGGATGGCAGCGGGTTCTGCCGGCTGCGCCTGCTGGCGTTGCGCTCGCTGCCGCCCACGCAGCTAATGCTGTCGCTGGGCGCCAGGCTCTCCTGGTCGTCACCGCTCTCCCAGTTCTCCCAGCTGTCGCGGCTCTTGCCGTCGAAGTCGCGGTCCCGCGCCGACGCGTAGCTGCTGGCGCGGCTCCGCCCATGTCCGTGTCCGTGTCCGTGCCCGTGCCCGTGATGCTTGCTGTGATGGGGTTGCTGCTTCTCGGCGGGCCTTACTGTGCTGGCGGACCGTTTGGTGCGTGCTGATACGTATGTCGCCTCCTCGACGGGCCGCGGCGTCCGGTCTCGTGAGCTTACGCGGCTTCGGCTGCTGTGCCGGTGCCGGTGGTAGTCATCCTCAGCTGCGTGACGGGACGGTGTTGTCGTATACTTAGAGCCTGTCTGACTACGATACTCGTGGTCTAACAGGAGTTTCGGGGCAGTGCCGTGCTTCGAGGATGCATTGCTTCTGTATTCTACATCGGCAAGCATGAGCGGACGTCTGGATGAGCCGCCGGCGTCACTACTGCGACGGGATTTGCTGCGACCCGACCGCCGACTAGCTCGATCGTCGATATCCTCCAAGGCCCTGGTCCTGTCAGGGCCCTCGATCTGGGAATATCTCCCCCCATAGCTGATAGGTGGATACTTCCTCGGGGAGATGGTCGCATACTCATCAGGGTCGTAGATTTTCTCGACCCTCGGCCGTATATTCGGCTGCGGATCCGGTGCCGACGCGCGCCGGTAAAACGAGGACCGTGGCGTTTCGTATTCCTGGCGCGGGGCGCGTTGGCTCATCATGGTATATGTCAACGCACCACCGACGGCAACACCGACGGCCGCAGCTCCGAGGACAGCTCCAATACCAGCACCAGTACTGCTAAGTCCCCTCGGGGTCTCACGTGCTGGTGGCGGAGTCTCAACGGTTGAAGTTGTGAGGCTTCGCCGGATGGAATGGTACGCATCACGCGTGATAAGCGCGTCGCCAGCATCGGAAGCAATGGCAGTCGACCCTCCATAGCTGGAAGGATATCCGGAGCGAGAGGAACACGCAACCTCTATTTTATTGCCGTCGAAGTCGACAATGACAACGCGGGACTCGCCATCGCGGCTGATTATCACGTCGGGGTTAGCTCGCAGGGCGGCTGCTCGAAAGGCAGATACGACCGAGGGCGAGTGAGCGGATAAGACCAGACGCGACGGGGTAAGCCGGTGGCCGGCGCTAGCCTTCCTGACTTCGAATACGGGCTCCGGGGTGACCGAGGCCGAGTAGGTGGTGTCACCAAAGACTATGGAGGAGGAATTGGCCGAGATGTACCGGAGTTTAAGCGGCTGGGTGATGGCCGAGTAGAAGGAAGCGGACGAGGGGAGGTCTCTGACTTGGACAAACGGCAGGACCTGCATACCTGTTGTGTATATTACGGACGGAAGGCTACTAATAAGAAAAGAATAAGAAGTGCAACAACTTGTTTGTGCTAGGAAAGCGAGACGCGTGGAACTCGTATCACATTAAAGGGAATACAATGTTTGCCTCGCGTGTGTTTCAAGATCATGAGATGCCTATCGACGTTCAAGCGACGGCATGGGATAGGAGTAATCACGTGTTGCCTTGTACACGTGTATACTCGAGATGTGAAGACATTCAAAAGGCAAAAGGGAGATTCAGCCTGGAGCCTGGAGCCTGATGCCTGAAGCGCAAGCGGGAAGGATCAGGTAGCTATGGGGCTGCGGGGCTATTCCTCGAATGGCCTTAGCTCCTCGCAGCCCTCCCCGCTTATCAGGTACACGTGTGCTGAAGATAAGATAGACGCTCGGGTTCCAATACATCATTTTACGTCGACGTACCGATTTATGCATGTAAATACGACTCGGATATTGATATGCAGAGTGAACCATGTTTCAGCTTATTTTAATTCGAACCTGGAATTGGCTGCCGGAGTGTTTCATTTCTGGTTCACTTTTTGATGTTCGTGATGGCCATGGTAATTGTGGCTAGAAGATTGATTAAAGTGTGGCTAATGATTATATGGCTGAGCTGAAAGACGAAACGAGTTAGGGAGGCATTTATGTGGTTTCTGCAGCCCGTATCGATCTTGGTGTTTGACCGCTAATACGATCAGGATAACGTTTCGCGATATTCAGGACAAAAAAAAAATTTCACGTCATCCCTCTACAATGCACGTCGAAACATAATCCTGACGTTGCGAACGATGCATCGCAAAAACAAGGCAATTATTTACTAGTTGAACTCTCTTTCGATTTAATTTCATGTGAACATCACCATACTCACCATACCATCTATTTAGTGGGATCTACTTTGCTTTATTCTCTTCGTTTCAAATAGAGACGTTGTCCTTAAGACAGTGAGGCTTAAAAAAGCAATCCCGGTAAATTGAGATGCATCCCATGGATTTTGACTGGACACAGAAAACTTTTTCATCGATTCGTCAGACCCACATCCTCACACCTCATTTCTCATTTCCCGGAATCCTGGGAAATTCTCAACGGAAATTAGACAGCTGCAACGTCAGGAATGGTGACAAGTGTGACCAAAAAGCTTTTCTTCGTGGTGGTAGGGAACATTCTGGTGTGCCAGATATTCCTCTCATTGGTCACCCGGCCGTAAAAATAAGGGTTAGATCGAAGCCGAGAGGGCTGTGAGCAGGGGAGCTGCCTTTCGTGCAGCCGCAGTCTGCGTGAGAGCTTTAGGGGGCCTCGGAGCTAGGGGGTAAGCTCTGCTTAGGTGAGGTGAGCTACCACCCCCGGAAAAAAAAAATCGATGAGCTCTCCAACAGAACTGTCCTCTTTTCAAGATCCCCAAGACGTTCCCTTGGGAATTTCAATCAAGCGGTCTGGAGTCGAAATGGTTTTTGTCCAGGAAAAGAGAGCTTTCCATCCTCCCGGGGACCGAGGGACCTAGGCGCTTTTTATCCTTTCCATCCCGACTCCTACCTTGTTTACTGTGACTCCCACTATGCTCCACTCACCTGTTACTTGACGACTCAAGTGTTGACGTCGGTGACACCCTGTGGGGGGCACTAGAAAAGTAGTGGGGGTCCTTCTATCTTATTTCTTTCCCCCCTGTGGCTTGGACCAGGATACTAGCATCACAAATACCTATGAAAATAAAATCAAAAAGATCAGAGTTTGAAAGATCAAGTGTAGATTACTCTTCTGGTCAAGAAACGATCTGAATCTCTTAAGGTGCATATGTTCAGTTTCGGAGTGGTATCGTTGGCGGTCATGCATCATGGAATCCGCCAAGACTCGTCAAGAAAAAAAAGGCCTCAGAGCACTTTTAATACACAGAGAACAGGCCCGGGATGCTGGTATGGGAAGACCCGGTATTCCCCGAAGCCCACGCCCTGTTTAACTAAACCATCAAAAAATTATCATCAGCCTTGTCCTATTTGGGTAGCCTCCACCACGTAGTAGAAAAATTCTCACGAAGCCTTGATCGTTTTTGGGCCAAGCGGTCCACTCGTCCACTCACTGTCCACAAATCTTGCGGGTTAGTCGAGTCGTAGCTTTTGGTTGCTCCGGTATCTGGAGCTTTTTGCACTTCCCAGCTGGCCGCCGGCTTCACAAGGACTGACTTGCACCGTGCCCCCAAGGTACTCGGCTAACCAAGCAACCCAGCACAAGCGACGTGCTCTCACGTTTTCCCGAAGCTCTCCCTTCTTTCTTCCCTTTCCACACACACCAGTCAGCAAGCTCAATTTTTTTCTCTTCGCCGACTTCAGAACAGCTTTCGTCTTCTTCCCACAAGCCATCTTTTTGTCTTCCAATCCACCTCTCCCCTCCATCAAACACTTCCACACCGTCGCAATGGCCTCTGCCCGCATTGTCGCCTCCCGTCTCACTGCCTCCATGGCCACCAAGGTCGCTCGACCTGCCATGCGAGCTCAGTTGACCAGCGTTGCCGCTAAGCGAACCATCAGTATGTGCCTCACCGTCATTAATCCAATCAATTGATATCCCTTGGAGTCTCAATGCCATCAATTGACATTGCAAACGGCAACAAATTGGCGATTTGAAAAAATTTTCGCACATCCGGAAGTCCGCTGACATGTCTCGACTCCAGGCAATGCTACTCCCTTCCAGACTGTCAAGCGCCAGCAGCCCTCCAAGATCCTGAGCGCCACCAGCCGCCAGGCTTTCCAGCAGACTCCCCGCCGAGCCTACTCGTCTGAGATCGCTCAGGCTATGGTCGAGGTCTCCAAGAACTTGGGTATGGGTTCGGCCGCCATTGGTCTGACTGGTGCTGGTATCGGTATCGGTCTCGTCTTCGCTGCCCTCCTCAACGGTGTTGCCCGCAACCCTGCCCTCCGTGGCCAGCTTTTCTCCTACGCCATTCTGGGTTTCGCTTTCGTCGAAGCCATCGGTCTTTTCGACCTTATGGTTGCCCTCATGGCCAAGTTCGTATGTGATATCCGAAAATCCCTCATTCGTAAATATCAAGCGGTACTAACCCATCACCAAGACTTAAACACCTTAATCTCCTTACTTATGGAGGCTGGGATTCACACTACGGTCTGGAATGTGTGAAATGAAAAGTAGGGGTGGCAATGACAGCACCATGTCGGTGTCTGCCTCCACCGTGTGCAATAGGGGAACCAGCATTAGAGTAATAGATGAATAGAGATCCCCGTGGAAAGTGGGAAACCTCTCGAGGGGAAGCATTGCACTGCATCAGACATAAAGATGGGAGAGAACTGAAGCATCCTCTCTGGGATTGCACCTGTAAAATACAACCACCATCTTCACCACAACTCAAGCTCTTTTTTCCTTCATGTCCCACGTACTAGGTCCAGCCTGTGAAAGTCTGGTGTACGACAAACAAATAAAACTCCGCTCACCTTTGATTCATCCTAACGCATCTCGCATCGTGAAACCATAAGTACGGCCGGATCTGAACTCCAGGTCGCTTGACCAACCCGCTACCTGCGGTGTTTCCTAGCCTAGCAGGTAGTCCACCGGCTCTTTACCTGTTGAGTCCTTGATCAACCGTGACTATTGCGCACTACACACCTTGTGTAGCAGGGTGCAGTACATGGTCCAAACCAGGCCCACTTGGGCGTCTGCTTCCCTACCTCTTCCTTGATAAACCCATCGTGTAACCCCACCTATCTCCATATCATTTCCACGTCTTCCGTAGCCACCAATTACATGAAGCAATTGGATACGGTGTGGACTCCATCGCTGGGAACGAAGAGAGACGGTTCGCTTGTCCGGTCCTGGGGACTGGGGACACTTCGGGGTAGATTGAGGAGAGATAAAATCTTGGGATGGGTACTAGCTGTATCGGGTAGCTATATCTCGCTTGTATGAGGTCAGATCGATCATGGGATATCGGGTCAGCGAGGGCGGCTAAGATTGATAAGATTAAGTTCGTGGCTGCGTCCGCTCGGGATGTTCCGGCAGCTACAGGTATTTGATGGCTGGCTGGCCCCTACTATGTCGATGTCCTTTCTCAGTTTCCTCGCTGAGTGTTGATTATATCTCGTTCCAGGTTGGAAATATCCAACACCCATTCTTTGCGTCCCTATCGTCAGGATGAGTCAATGCGAGTAAAGAGTATTGCGTCCTCCACATATCTTCCTACGAAGCCCACTCAACACGTCAACGCTTTCGAATGCGACAGCGACCTGCGCCAGGGGTTCGAAGCCAACTCAGGAAAGGAGGAATTTCATCTAGGGGAACTCGAGAGTGATGATGCCTGGGCGGCCAGAATCGATATCCGTCGACGAGACCAATCATATGTGACGATATGTACCAGCAATGATGGAGAGGGTCTGTCGAACTACACGCTCACAACCCCAAGGGCGATTTGTCAATGAAGATCGCTGGAATCGTCGAGACCTCTTCGCCGATCAGGGATGCCGTGGTGGCAGGATCTCTATATGAAAACATTCGGACAAGACGCAAACCATTCAACGACGACCAAGCCCGGCATGGCGGGTTGATGCCAGTTGCAAGACACCGGACAAAGAAAAGAACCTTAGCCGAGGCTTGGGGAAGACCAAAACCACCAATCTCGCCTACCTATCCATCCGCGGCATCGATGTGGTGATGTATGGGGCCGACTGATACCCGAAAGCTTGAAAATGGTCCTCAAGCGCCGATCATTAGCGACAGCCGCAAATCATGTTACTTGCTCTATCCAAGCTGCTCTTATTCAGTTTGGGGTCGGGGCATGTCGCTTGATCGAGCCCCCAAGACGAGTGTTGTAGAGACGATGATATTGGATGTTATGAAGGAATTGCCGAACCCCATTCGTTAGTGACGATCATGGAATAAGCCTTCTGCTCCATAACGAATTTTCATAATCCAGCGTCCGTTGAACGGCCTGCGATTCCTTGGCTCGATGAAAACCTTGTGGCGAATGAATGACTTGCGCATGACCAGGCTCAGCTAGTAAGCAAGGACGATAAGTGCCCACGAGCCGGATATTAGTTGTTGGGCCTTCTAGACACGAATTTCCGAAGATGAGTATTGTGGGACACGGCTACTTCAGTTTCTGTTTCCCTTCGCTTAACACGTCGGATTCCATGCTTAAACAATGACAGAACTCAGTGGCGACGACATCAATACCCAAGATGCCTCTCTTTCCGATCAGGTTCGCTGAAAATCCGTACCGGCTGGGATTGGCGAGTATAGCCACTGACAAAATTCAACTCACTGGAATTGGTTGTGCAAAGGAGCTGGAAAGATCACTCGACCCCCTCGGCAATATTCGAGACATAGGAGAGCAAATTGATATGATTGCCACCACCATAGGTGAAATTGACTCGAGCCGCTAGAAGTCGGGTATCACATTCGTTCTATGCGAACTAGGTACGCGTTTCCCAAGTCCGAGTTTCAAATCGAATCTGAAAAGAAATACCGCGGCTAAAACCGAATACGAATCATTCGATTCTCGAACGGGGAAATTGCTTATGAAGGACGAATTGAGTAGCACACCGTGACTAATGAGAGAAGACGAGCTGTGGGAATCCCCCAACTTTGTCGAGTCAATTGCACGCGAAATAGTGAAAGGGCAAGAGGGAAGAGGAAGAGAAACAAGGTTCCAGCAGGAATGAAGTCAAAATAAAGAGTTGCAAGGGGAAACCAGTTGTGCCTGACCATTCTCCTCCTCCTCCTCCCTTTCGGTGGCCTGTTTTCCTGCCATGTTGCGACCCTTTTCCCCTCACAAGTCACCTGACAACCTTCCTCTTCAATCCTGTCCAATGCTACCCCAGACTTTTGAGTGTTTCCCCGGACGGAACCCCCGGAAATTCTTACCTTCCCCGCGTTTCTGATTCGTTCGCGCCCTATACCCCTAAGCTCAGCTATGCCTCATTTAACTTATCCCTTGCGCCAATAAGCCCAGATGCAGCCGTTTAGGTCGTACGCACATGGGTCTTGCGCGCATATCGAACCATACTTGTAATAGAATAATGGAACTTGGAGTTGGAGTATGTAGGGACAGGTAAGGAAGGGCAGGGGTTGAGGAGGCGGAGCAAAGTAAACTTACATCGCTGACTAACCATGATGAGCGCGCGTCTTTCCAATGCCAACGTCAACTCATAGTCTTTTCACTCGGTCCAAATGATTAATAAAGATGTGCTCTTTAGAAGATCTGCTCGTTCTTAAATGATTTATACGAATTGGGTATTCCAAAGGTATCATCAAGAACAGCGACAACGTCCAGACATCACACGCGATACGATGCTCTAAATGCGGCGAGGGACATATGTAAAAACGCTACGATGGGCGAGAACGAAATTACTATACGTAGAGGACCTATTATCACCTCGTATTGACGGCAAATTACATGTTGACTCCGTAGCTGATCTGCCATTCTCCCTACGAAGCCTCCGGAAAGCTGCAATAAACTAGTTCCTGATAGCGATGCCGGAAATCGCTCTCCACCAGATACAGTCAAATATTCCTGTTGCGCCCATGCCTGATCATCAATAACCAGCCCAGCGCCGCCGACGAATAAACCCAGTCTGTATCTATGGTCGTCACCATAAGTCGTGAAACGTCAAAGAACCCATCATCCAAGCAAATATCATCCAGCTTAAACTCCCAAACACTCAAATATCCCAACGCCATGGTAGTAGTAGTAGTAGTAGTAGTAGTAGTAATAGCGCACCAGTCTGCGCCGCCCAGAATCGCATACCAATCTGATTATCCCCCTTCCTGATCCTAACCTCCAGAAACTCAAGACTCGTCAATAACGTGAGAGTAATAGTTCGCCGCTCTCATTCGCTCTCAGCATAGTTCGTAGCCGCCAGGCGTGTGGCAAGCAGGTTATGCGACTACCAGGAATCCGAGTGGTACACGTCCTGGCCAGGCACCCGCTTGACAGCCGGGTTGTAGCCGTAGAAGGGCATGATGGTGCCGCTGATGCCGACAGCGTAGATACGGTGGAGGTACTCGGTATCCGAAAGGCACTCGTCGCCGCCGTAGACGCGTCGGACGTACAGGCGGTACCACCAGGGGTACGTGGATCGGCGGACCAGCTGAGCGCCCTCGGTCGGGATCGTCAGGCCGCCCCAGTACTCGCGCTTCTCGACCACGCCCTTGAGGCCCGGTGCGTGGAATCTGTCGGGGTCCTGCGGCGACCAGATGGTGGGGTCCCACGTCAGGACCGGCTTGTCGTCGAGCTTGCCGGAGTCGGTCTTGGTCGGTGAGTCGGGGCCGCTGCCAACCTTGCTTCCGGCAATTGAGTACTGGGGAGTCACCAGCGGAGTGTAGGTGCTCGTCAGCTTGGAGTGGGGATGCATGCCGGAGATCAGGTAGCCTCCGTTTTCCGAGTTCTTCCACTTGCCGTAGTTGGGGTGGCCAGGAGTTCTTGATGAACGGGGCTTCGGAGTCGGGGAGCCCGGAGGGGTGATTGACGACGAGGCCATGGTGTTAGTGTCTTGCATTCCCTCCCGGTCGTGGGCGTTGATGCGAGAGTGCGTGTAGTCGACACACTGGAAGAAGAATGCCCAGCGGCTCCGATCGCTGGGCGATCTCCAGTTGGAGAGGCGCATGAAGAAGTTCTCGCCCGTAAACGGATCGTAGGTCCAGTCTGTACCGTACATTGAATAGGGATCGAGGTACAGAGCCGTGGACCGGGAGTTGCTCAGCGTGGAAAACATGGTTGCCTTGGGAAGTTGAGGAAGAAGCCAGTTGTGGTGAGTTGGCAATGCAGAATAATCGATAGAAGATTGCGCTCTTGAATTCCCAAATGGCTTGGAATATGGTGAGTTGGTTGTGTAGAGTGGTTGATGACCAGAAGGTTGTGCTCTTAGATTCCAAGCACTCTACCAGGATGTGGAATGAAAAAACTTTCTTGAGGAACTGATCAGTATCTTCATCTATTTATATTTTTAGTCTGAATGCAGAATCAATAGCGCATTCTAGTGAATAAATCCAGCGGCCATTCATTCACTCGGTTAATTACCAACATTCACTGTGTCAGTCACCAGAGAAAGTTTGGTCAAGGTTTAGGTCATCTTTTCAAATGATATTCCAGATAACAAACATACACATCATGGACTTTCCAAGTCAGATATCCCGCACTTTTACCCCCAATCACGCGATAGAGGCAAGTGCATATGCGAATATCTTGAGACTGACTACAAACATCAATAGTTAGAGAACTTCTCGCTAAGATATCACAACACGGGCATAAATTCCATAAATAGCACTTATGGAGTCGCAAAATTTCGACTACTTAAACCCAAGGAACGCATAATTACCTGATAAGTAGTGGGCTATCGATTTGACATATGAAAACTATCAGTAAATAGGTTCTTCGGTTGCTCGTAACGATTTTTCATCTCATCATCTACGCACGCATCAACTCCTATTCACGTGTGATTAGTTGGACACCTGACTGTACCTTAGCAGTCGTTTCTCGGCGTAGAGAAATGATTCAGTTATTATCCCCATTATCCTTACTACCTAAAGCACGCAAGAGCGCGGCCATAGCAATGCATTAGAGCAATTATTATAAAAGTTCTATACACCTAGATACACATCGCACTCCACAGAACGAAAACGGATGACTATTCAAGCAAACCCGAGTTTCCAAAACACCTCCAAGTTAGCCTGAGTATCGTCGTCCACGTAGTCGTGGGGTGGACGTATCGTAACCTTGTCTCCATGAATCTCGGCAACAGCCCCCGTGATGCTTGGATTCTCGACGAGCTGCGCCACGCCCTTGACGAGAGTTGAATGAGGCGTGATAATCATTTCCTGGAATAGCGCTTTGGACGGTGCTATTCCGGTCTCTGTAAAGTAGCATGTTAGAGTTATTCAGTCCATATAACATGGATATCACTCGATTAATGGGGAAAGGGGGCGAAAGTACCGAGTACGGCGGGCGCCAAAGCATTGATCGAAACGTTGACGCGCTCGAGCACCTTGGAGAGAGAACGGACGAGTCCAATGATACCGAACTTAGAAGCTGCGTATATCGGCGCCACGGGGAACGGATACAAGCCCGCGTTCGATGCCGTGCAGATAACGGAGCCGCGAGACCCCGTAGAAGGATCGGGCTGATTCTTCTTGATATAGTGGATTGCAAGCTTGACAGCTGGTGGGAAATTGTCAGCAAACCGAAATACTCGACCAACATAGACAAGATACTCTTACTATATATAACCCCCGTGAGATTTACATCCAACGTCCTTAATCTCGGCTGGCTGGGCTCCTCCTCGTCGACCAACGCCAAACTGCTTGCTCCTTGCTCGGAGATACCGGCGTTGGCCATCACCACGTCGATCTTTCCATGCTGTTGATGTACCTCCTTAAATGCCTTCGCCTGGTCGTCCCATGCAGTCACGTCGGCGCGCTTGAAGCTAACTACGGCCCCCGGGTTCTCCGAGGCCACCTCAGCCGCGACTTTATGGCCCGCATCGGTGTTCACGTCGAATATAGTAACAATATATCCTAAAGAGGCGAAGTATTTTGTCATAGATAGTCCAAGACCGTTTGCGCCGCCAGTCACTATGACGCTCAGGCGTCTGGAAGGGTGTGATGAGCTGCCGTTCATCGTGATAAGCTCCCCGGGCTCTAAGTTTACTGATAGGTTATATGGTAGATTTTCTTTGTTTCGAAGAGACTGGGTGAATCCTATTTTAATCTACAATTATTTACCTACTAGAGTAATCGTGTCTCCTACCTATATGTATAACGACAGGGGAGGCGAAACCGCGAAGGATGCGGGGAATATCCAAGCCATTATCGGCTAGATGTTGTAAGTGGATCGCGTTACCACACTCGGTAGTTGAAGCAACGTTCAAGCGGGGTTTCGCTAGAAGAAAACACTCCGGCTTGAGGGATAATAGATCTCGTGATGTGGGTAGATGTAATATAACAGGAGATATCTCATGCAGAATGGAATGTTTAGGTAGGTATGTAATTATGCCTATATATTTGACGAAGCTCTACGAAGCCCATCCCGATTCTAAGCACGCGTCCACACTTCACTGAGGTCATGCAGCATTTAAGTGTTTACTAAGGTAAAATGACAAGAGGGCGTACTCTCATCGGTTGAACTACCATACTATTTATTGACGAGACACTCTGACAATACATAGTGGGATTAGACTTGACAAAAAGTCGATGCTTACGAAGAGACCTCGAAGTAAGACGCCATGATCCATCCCTATGCTTAGCCCCTGAGAAGTGAATCATGATGGTATAGGGATCCCGTAACTCCATCCGCGGTATGAAGATTGAACGCACAGGTCTTAGGTGTCCTTAGGAACTGCCACCGAAGTCAGTCATGAAGACCCGAGTCGCGGGCGAACAGGCCCTGGCTGAAGCTCGACGCCAGCTTACGGATGCCTACCTCGGTTTTTCTCCCACTGCTTCGGCATGCCCTTGTAATGTGTGGGTAAGTGTGTAGTTTTTCGCGGTTGCGATGTGGAGTCCGAGCCGGCGGGTGCATCTTCCGTCTTCTTGTCGTCGGAGTGCGCTTCGGCGGTGGTGTCCGCTACTGGATCCGCCCTCTTTGACTCCTCTCCGGGGGCCGCGGTAGCCTTGTTATCAGCCATTTTGATTGTTCGAAGGTACGCAACTGAAAGTATTCGTAGGATATTGATGCAGGATCGTTATTTTGATGGTCAAGGGAAGAATATAGCAAGTTCTAGGCAGTTGTTTTATGGCAAGTCAAGTCAGAAGTCAGTGGCACCTGGGAGGGGCAACGTACCTAGGTAAATCAGCGAAAAGCTTATGACGTCACATCTGTGACAGTGCTACATGCTACATGTTATGCATAAACGTTCCTATTTTATGCAAGCCTACTCCGTACAGTAACCCCTGTTTATACGTTCAGTTTCATCGCCATCGTGGCTGATTTTTAACTTCATCATGGTTCCTTTTCGAGGAGCCTACCTAGGTCACCTCTTATGTATACCAGACAGCGCTAGTAGTTGACCTGCATGCAATTTTCAGCTGCGCCTAGGTTGTGTCTTGGCTGGCGCCACCAACATGGAGAGATTTCAGGTGTCTTCCCCGACTCCTCGGCAATACCGTCAATTATTTCAGACTTCTTAGACTATTTGCTAACAAAGATCTCGTTTTGAATGAAGGAAACGACTATGAGTTCGCCAACTGTAACACCCCCTGACGAGGAGCGTAATGAGTATCCACACAAGCCTTTGCAAGGCGCAGGGGAGATAAGGCTAGTTCGGATATTGTCCAAAGCCGACGACCCCAACGGCTTCGAACTTGGCCTATCAACTACTTCTCTAGATGACCCTATCCCGTATGTTGCGCTGTCATATACGTGGGAGGCCGCAGAGTTGAACCCCAAGACAGGAGATCATGCACCTACTTTGGAGTTCCAAGTTAAATGCGACGGGGGTAACGTCAAGGTGACAGATAATCTGTTAGATTTCCTGCAGCGCGCCCAGCAGATCGCAAACATCTCAGACACGTACTACTGGATTGACCAGATCTCCATCAACCAAGAGGACTCTGTCGAGCGGTCTCAGCAAGTCGCCATGATGGGCAGCATCTACAAGGCAGCCGGGAAAGTCCACATATGGCTGGGCAAGAACAACCCACCGCTAGAGTTCCTATGGGTATACAAGTCATTCATTCCGCTCATTCTGCGGCTCGAGGGCGAACTTAGAGACCGCGGGATAGCTCTCGGGTCTGGTAGCTGGGACTGCAGCATCCCTGAATTGGTACAGGGCCTCGGCGCTAGCACATGCAAGAGGTGGAGGGAGAACCAGGAAGCGTTCTTCTGGTTCTTTTATACACGTCGCTGGTTTCTCCGCGCCTGGATTCTGCAGGAGGTCACGCTGCAAGACCCGAGCCGGGTCCAAGTCACTTGCGGGAAAGAGGAGTTCAGCTGGGAGGTGTTCGACTCATTCACCCGGTTCGTGGAACGAAGTTCGTGGCATCACTCCCTACCGTTCCTGTATGTCACTTGGGCGGAGAAGTTCGTGGGGCCCATGGTCCCCCTTTTGAACCTTTTGAAGGGCCGACGATACATCGACATGCAAGCTCGTGGAGGGAGTGAGCTCGAGAGTTGGAAAGCCAACTTCATCTGGGACATCGGCCCGCAGAACGAGCACCAGATGTGGTATTCCATTTATCTTCATTTTCTCAGGACCACGCGCTTCATGTCTGCCAAGGATCCAAGAGACCACATCTACTCGCTGCTTGGTTTAATGGCAGAGTTTCTTCCGCCGGGGGTCAAGTGCCCGTTTACTCCAGACTACAAAGCTCCTGCTGCGAGGGTCTTCAAAGACGTTGCCACGCGTATTTTCCAAAATACCCCTTCGTTGTATCTTTTGTCCACGGTTTCATATGGACTCTGCGACGGCGAAATTGCTGTCCCTGGCGGTAGGGCTGACTGGCCGTCCTGGGTCCCCGACTTTTCTAATGAGACTGGATTTGCCCCGAGCTTGTCTACTACCGTATATATGGTCAGCAGCGGAAAGCAGCGTTATAATGCATCGAAAATTGATGCGATAGAGTACCAACTGCCAACCGTCCAAGATGATGTCCTTACGGTGCAGGGTGTTCAGGTCGGAACGGTTGGGAAGTGCAATGACCGACGCCGAGTTGTTAGCGGGTCAGAGAACCTGCCATTCTTGTGCTTCATCCTGGAGCTATGCACTAGAAGAGAAGCCCAATACCAAAATTCAAGCCAGACATGGATCGAAGCGGTATGGCGTACAATGATGGTGGATTGCATACCTGCCAACTGGGACGCCCAACCACCCGAACTCTTTAAGTCTTGGTTGTTCGAACACATCGTGCGCGCTATCAAGTTCAAGGGTCGGGATCATGGCGTGCAATCATATCTCGAGAGCAAAGCGACAATGGTGGGCTTGCTTCAACGAATCTCTGGTGACCCGTACCTCTCCGCGGCTCTACCAACGTGGGAAGAGGTCAACCTGAAAACCTCTGAGTACGTCGACCAAGATCAAGTAGAGAAACATCCATTTGAGCTGCTCGCTTGCGAATCCTTTTCAACCGGGCGTTGGTATCTGACGACGGATGGTTATCTTGGATCTGGTCCGGTTTCCCTTACCGAAGGCGATGAGGCTTGGTTGCTCAAAGGAGCAAAGATGCCCTTTATTCTCCGCAAAGCCACCGACAATCAATATCGGCTAGTTGGGGAGAGCTATCTGCACGGGGTGATGTACGGTGAATTGATGACTGATGAACTTGTGAGCCAAATGGGACCAGTCGAGATTATTTAGGGCAGGGCAAGCATCGTCACAGGTGGTCGCGTGCAGCCCGTGAAGGCAATTGACTGTCTGGTACTGCTGTAATCACTCCGTTGACGGAAGACTGAGGTTGCATCTTAATGCGGCAGCGTGTATATATGGCCATGTTAAGTGCGCGTGCGTTTGCGACAAGGTGAAGACCGGGGATCCAGACAGGTGCCATCCGTTGGGCAGCACGTGAGATACCATGCCAACCTGACGGCCTTCTCGGAGTACTTGACAATCTGACCCCTATTCCTCCATGATCGACGTCATCGAGTATCTTACATATTGTCATCGTTGCTCAAAATAAAACGAAATAACAATGCACAGACAAAATACAAAATGAAACTTGACTTACGGAATAGGCATCATCGGATCTTTCCCTTGGTAGCTCTAACAGGCAAATTTTAGAATTTTAGAAGGGCGCACAGACCACTCGCAACGCTAAAACTTGACGGGCTCATTTTTCCAAACTTCAAGTTCATCTCAGCATCTCAGGTGTCAATTTGTAATTTGTCAAGTGCCATTACGGAATACAATTACTACATATAACCTGCGACCGGAAACAGGTGGATGCCATGTGCCCTCATCATTTATAGCGCTGTGTCTTTCTAGGCGGCGTCTTGACCTTTTCCTGGACACGTTTCCCAACTTCTCCAGTCAATCTTTCTCGCCCAACAATTGATGTTCCGACGATTCTGGCAAATCTGGGCTGGGCCCCGCGGCTCGGCCGCCAGCAGCGCGATCGCCAGAACCAGGTTATCGAACTTCGGGGCGTGGCCGCTAAGGCAATCCCGCCAATCATCCTTCTTCACCCACAAGGTCACATTCCCGCGCCACGGCCCGCGGACGCGCCGACCAGGGCACGGCCGCGCCGTCCTGAGCGCCTCGCAGTCTGGCATCTACGGGACGGTCTTCATGTCAATAGTGATGCTCGTGACGGATGAGTCCATGGACTACCGGACGCGCCAGGACCTAGCGTTCGCCATCGTACACAACATCATGGGCGAGGCGGACTACACGAATAAGATCGCGCGCTACTGGGCGACAGGCCAATTGATACTGGCTTCCTACTCCGGTTCCGATATCAAGGTCCACGGCAGATTGCGACCGGACCCGGCTTCCGGATGGACAGACGACGAACTCGAGGCCGTGGTCATGACGGCGCCCGATCCGGACTGGCCCGACGGCACACTGGTCTTTTGCCAAGCCGTGTTATTCGACCCGGACCCCGACGCCGTCTACATCGCCGAGCACGGCAACCGCGCCACGGATGCCGCGGAGGCCTTACTCACAAAGGTCGAGGAGTTTGCGAAGGATCACGGGGGCCCGGTGCGCGGAGCCCTATTGCTGATGCAGCCGAATGGCGACTGGAAGAGTCTGTACTGGGATTCGAAAAGATGGATCAACGTCGTCTACTTAGAGTGGCAGACTGCCGCAAGCATGGGCTTTGAATAGTGACGCGAGGTCTTTAGGTACCTAATGGGGGGTTGAACCCGACAGTATCTGGGTTACATACCTAAGTTATAAGTTATTACACAAAGCTGTGTGATAAAATCAGGTCAATTTATATGCGTACCTTTTAAGAAAAGGAATATCCTGGGGATTATTTACACCGTACCCGCGGTGCGACTAATTGGTCATGACGCTGTAGGTGTTGTTTGAAAATCGCGATCGCGTGATAGTATATTCAAAGGGGGGAGTTGTGTTCAGACAAGTACGATTACCATTCACGTGAACGGCTAATGAGGGTGTGTAAACTGAACCCGGTAGTCCTTCTAGGAGCATAAATCAATGTTCAATACGGCGTTCTCTTTGGATGCATTGGTGCTGCTATACTTGGTTGATTTGGACTAATAAGCGAGATTCGCTTCAGGCAACGCTCAAAGCCACGATGCGGCTGTCCTCCAACTCACCGTTTGCATTAGGGTTAGGGTTAGAATAACTTGATTCTATCTGTGGGTGCTACGTAACTAATGCAGATATCCATAGGTACTACTCTCCAAACAACGATGGTATAATAGTCTCGACCGATGCGGGTGTTGGGCTCAGCAGTTTGTGTGTACAATGTTTTACTGTCTACTAGGTATTTCGTACATATGTTTTGGTTGAAGGCCTTTAGATGTGCCTACTTGCCTACGTAAATTTCTGTTAAGATTCTTATGGTCTATCATATCTGGGTTGGTATATCATCATCACCCGTCTAAATCTCTCCCGATAACGATTTCCGAGTTCTGACAGTTAAGTCGGAAAAGAAATATCGGCTCAAGGAAAGTATGTTCATATGTGGATTTATTGTGAATTGTATCATTCACCTTTTAGCTACTTACCTGAAGTAGGAAACGTTCATCTGAGTTGTATGTTGCTACTAACCGTAGGGAGCGCCGAAGCAACCACAAACCTCACAACATCCATTTACAACCTGCTTGACAATTGACTCATCGTCGTCCGAGGCCGAGACGCAGAGCTTATTACCACAGATAAGACACTTAAGTGCCGTGTCACAAGCTTCCATCCCTTCCGTCTCTCCCCCGAAGCGTGCGTCCGACTCCTCCATCTTTCCCCGTTCAGAGCCCGACTCGTTGAAGATGTCTTCAAGTATATAGCTATCGTCGTCATTTTTATCCTTGCTGTTTTCGCTTTTCTCCGTCCTTACGACTGTTTTGGGTTCCTTATGCTTCACAGAATGATCAGCCGGTGGAGGTGCAGAGGGCCATTGCCATTGGCACTCACTGGTTGACAGAGGCCAGCCCATCTCAGCGTAGACACCATCAGACTGAAAGCCGTATGGGCTGAGATACTGCGGAGTAATATCCGAGATAGATGCCGAAGCGCCGAAGATTCCCTCGTTAAATTCGGCCATTGCTGTATCCAAATCAAAGGATGGAGGGTCGAAAGTTCCCTCGACGGAGTCAGCCATCAATCTTTCCCAAGCAGGAGGTACCTCGTTGGCCGTCAGTTTGTCCCAGTCCGAAGAATCCATCTTGGACTTTTTTTTTTTTGGGGGGGGG
>MU376310.1:0-40716 GCA_022495205.1 Hypoxylon sp. FL1150 | reverse complement strand
GCTGTAACTAGTTAAATAGAAAATAAAGTACCTAGGTAGCCAGATGGATTCTCTCTCAATGGAAGCAGGCAAGCGAGAATCGAAGAAGAACCGATGTAAGAACTCTTTACTCACTTGAGGCGATTAGTGGGCAATTATGGCTACCATGGGAAGCGGCACCACCGAGGTGTACTAATAGTCAGTCCAGCAGGCATACTCTGCCCTGGTTTGGCGTTTCTTTGTTTCCTAATCACATTTATGAAAGACTTATTGTTATAGGGTCAATGCATTGTTTTAGCTACTAATGACAAGCAAAAATTCTGTTCTTTGAAACCTTAATTTGACGTCTTGTCAATAGAGCTTTACTGTTTCTTTTATCAGTGCTCGGGTAATTATCCCAAAGAGGGTTTGAAACTATTCCAAAGACCTAACCTGTTCAGATACTGAAAAATGGTAATCCACATCTACAGATTGAAAACTCCACTAATATTTGAACAATTCGACAAAAACAAAGAGTAGTAGGAACGAGGAGGATGTAAAATCCATAGGAGTAGAGTAATTAGAATGGTTGTCTATTCAAAGACGACACCGATATGTGTGCGGCCTTTTGATTTAACTAGACACATTTACAATATTAGGAGGTAGCTACCCCCGCAAATATGTGCGTCTTTTCGCCCCGACCTTCTTATATGCATCATAATTCATTAATTGTTGCTAGTAAAAGCGATGATAGAACTTGGGAACACATTGACGTTCGCTGCGTAGTCAGCAAGCTTGGTCGTATCCCGGTAGATCATTCCGTAAGCGCCAATGGTGTTCAGCCCGTAGATCCAGAACGTCTTGGTGCTTGCCGAGTCGTACTGGACAAGGCCAGTCTGGCACAAAGAACTGGCGCCCGTGGCGGAGCAGGACGTGCTGAAGTTGTTAAAGAAGGAGTACAGTCTAGAATCCATTAGTCATGCAATGAGTGGAGCGGGAATAGGGGGTGGCTTACCCAGCGCCATATATCAAAATGTTCTTGCTCGCGCTGACCCGCAGTCCCCACGCCTCGGCGCATGTGCTTGCCGACGTGCTCGTGGGGCACAGAGTATCGAAGTTGGGGTCATCGATGGTTGTGTTCAAGGGGAACGGCTGCCGAGCGCCGGGGTTAGGCTGGTGGTACGGCGTTTCTGTCTGGATCTGGCCGGCGAAGATGTTCTGCGTGTTGCTGAACTCGTACTGATAACGAACGTGATGCTCGACAGTCGTACCCACGAGCCAGAGAGTACCGACGGTAGACTCGACAAGTAGACCTCGGCCGGCGTAGACCTTGATTTGCGTGAGCGACGCGTCGTCGACGTCGTGGTCGGCGGCCCAAAGCCATACGTTTTCCATGTAGATGCGGGCGGCCGTCTTTGAAACGTGCATGGAAATGTAGCCGGCGATGCAGTTGCTATTCACCGTTGTGGATGACGGGGTAGACGGGCAGTTGGCGAGCTGTAGGTTGGATCCGGTAGTTCCTCCGATACGGGTGTGTACATCCCACATTCCGCTTGGAGAAGCCGCCGGCGAGTTGATATTCCATCGGATGAGGATGGCGCCGGCTTGGGCGCCTTGTGTTGAGACAATCATGTCGCTCCATTCGACAGTTCCGGAGTCCCCCGCGTTGCCGATCTGTACTACGACCTGAGGTGCGTTGATGTTGGTGAAATAGGATCCGCTGGACATGATCATGGGGTATCCCTCACCAACGATCTTGCTACCAGCAGGGATGAGCAAGGTCTTCGTCACCTTGTATGTGCCGGCGTCAAAGTACACCACCTTTCCGGCACTGGCAGCTGCAGTTATGACCTTCTGTAGAGCTGCGGTATCGTCGGTTGTGCCATCTCCTTTTGCGCCCCCAGTTCGAACTGACGAGAAAGACGTCGAAGCTAGGGTGGCATAAGACGGCTTCGACCGCTCGTAGTACTTGCCGCTGATCACAAGGACAGACGGGCGGGTAGGTGGAGTTATGGCGCCGGATTTGGCTGTAGGGCCGGTGGGACTGTACACATTGCCGCTGACCCAACTGGCAATAGTCGTCGACCCCGTAGTTCCAGCCAAGAGCACCTTCTTAGTGGGTCCGTATTGGATCGCGGTCGGCACGTTATTCAGGGCGACATTTTCGATAGCAAGGCTACCTCCGGTCGCTGGCGTAGACGATGTGCTTCGCGAAACGTTGAACGCAATCTTGGTATTCGTAAAGGAGGAGTCGAAGAAAGTCACCGACCCGACTGTTTCGGCGCTGCCACGAGTGGCCATGTCCAGTCCTACCGTACAATTGTCTGCCACGTGTTAGTTATATGTAACTTGAAGGCGGTTAGAGTGGCTGGATATCAAGTGTCTTTATTTCGCACCCCTTGCTAGCGCGTCAGTTATAGAGGAAAACAGCTTCGCTACTTACTATCACTTAGTCAGCGTATGCCAAGACACAAGAGGATAGGAAAAGGGGGAGATAAGCTAAGGTTCACCTGGAATAAGGAGACCTGGCTTGACAAATAGAAAGGTTTATACATACCTGACGGTGATACTCTTGTAGGTCCAACCCCAATCCCAGAGCTGATAGATTGCAGTGACAGCGTTGTTGAAGGTAAGGTTGCGTACTGTAAATTGCTGATTGTATCAAACATGTATTAGCTTTTATCTCCTATCATTATAAAATTCGGCAGGATATGCCAGGGGGTTTCGAAAAAGTGCTTGTGTTGAGGCGTTCGTGTATTCTAAAATAAAGGTACTTACCTGGTTGCCGAAGACCGCCCCATAGAGGCCCCCTTCGAAGACCAGGTCGTTCAGGATGCCGCCGGAGCCTTGCTCGATGAATAGACCCTGATGCTTGGTGCCGGAATTCGAGCTCATTTTCACCACAATGTTTTGCAAACTTGTTGCTTGGGCAGTGGGCCAATGGATACCCGTCGCTTCTGTAGACGCAGGAATAGAGGTAATGTCTATAACAAAGTTCTTGACTTGTCGCCAGAAGATATTCGTCGCGCCGTATGGTAGAGCGCCCCCGGATTGGTACTGAGCACCGTCGATAACACCAAACCCCGAAAAGCCAGCAGTAGCCTTTAGGATGGGCATGCTGTTTGGGTTTCCAACGAGGATGGTTGCATAGTAGTCGATAATCGAGGAGGAAACTATATATGTACCGGCAGGAAAGTAAACGACCGCATTGGTGGTGCTTGAGGAAGAACAAGATCCAGGGGCGCACCTGCTGCCATCGCTGATTGCCTTGTTAATGGCAGCGGTATCGTCCGTTTTCCCATCTCTGCCTTATGGTTAGTAGACATTAAGTAGGAGTGTGTCAGTTACTCGTACCCCTTGGCACCATAGTCCTTAACATTGCGATAGACCTTATAAGTCGCCTTGTTGGTATTGAAGGCCGATATGCCTTGGTGAGTGATAGTCTCATACCAATAGGTGGTACTCGTTGCTCGCTCCTCGAGTGTCGCGTGAGGTGATCGCGACTCATGCTCCGAGCTCGAGCTCACCGCTAGAGTATCGTCGGCTGTGGTCGAACTATAATCGCCCGTGTACCCGCTGAACTGTGCAAGCTGTGCGCTTACCGCATTTTGCACCTCCGGGATTACAAGTCTTTCTCCTAGTATGCCCTGGAGGAAAAGGGCGGCCGTTACGAAACCACGCATCTTGAACTCAACGATGCTGCCAAATGCTAAAGGTTAAGAAACGTGACTTAGGCGTGAAGTATCGCCAAACAGAAGTAGCTGGGCCGACTTGTCGTTGGGCGCCATCAGTATTAGTACTTGACTCTAGCGCTGGATTGGCACCATTGTGAGCCCCGGGTGGGCGCGACGACGCGCCTCGAAGTAATCATGGTAAATAGTCCAGGGAATGAGAGCGATCGAGACCAAGGAACGATTCGACTCATGAAGCTGGAATGTGTTCCGGTCGCCATGCTTGCCGGAATTGTCTTAGATTTAACTTCAGCTGAGATGGAGCTGATCCAAAGGGGGTAAGTGAAATGGATAGCGGTGTCGAATAAAGATATGCTAGCAGATTTGGCGTCTTTTAGGTCCGGAAACGTAGTGGCGCTACCGTAGGCCTGGGCCTTAGAGCTCTGGAAAGCTACCACTAGTTTTAATGTGACCAAGCCGTATATAATAACATGATGCCCGCTGGAAAACCTCTTTGATTTGGTGTTGTGAATCGTAATAAGCAATGATTGGCTTCGGTGTCAACGCGTTGGAATTTCGCAATCTTTACATTGCCGAAATTGCGTATGAACCCTTCGCGTAGCCGTGCTAATCGAATCAATTACATTCAATGTTTCTGTGAATTGAACAGATGGGATGTCTTTGCTACAGTCGGAAGAAGTACTTTTACTGTCTTACCAGGCACTAGGTAGGTACCTTAGGTAGTTTATCCTAGACCTAGACGAGTAACCTTAAGTGATTGCGCTAGAGGTAGCCAGCTGAATCTGGGGAACCAATTGACCGAGCAGACACGACTTACTCCACAAGTACCGAGGTAGAGAGCATCTGAAAAGGTTCTAGCCCTCTTTCTGAGTGTATTAAAACTTTCCTCGAATACCGGTCTAGTATAGATACCAAGGTATGGCGGAAATCGTGATAATTATGTGATATGAACTCAGGACCAAGCTACTACCTGTCAACCTCTATTCCGTAGACAGCAAGGATACAGTAAAGCAAAAGTATGCCTCCGCTCTGCTGCCCGAAAAGGGGCTTCCGTGTTCGAGTAAAACGAGGGCGTGCGCGTAGACACCGGCGCCACGAAGCCGCAGCCGTACGTCCGGGTGCCGGCCGAGCCTCGTACTTGTCGCTGTAGTACCAGATCTGGTTGTCTGTAAACCGCCACCTGTTTCCACCGCCGCAGTCCGTCCAGTCGTCCAGGCCCTGGCAGTCGTCGCATGTGAAGGACGCTGAGCAGACTGTCGCCCGTAATCCTAACTGAAAACTTCGCCCTGCCCACTTGGCTGCCGCATAACGACAGTAAATGCTGACCACAGATGCGTGATTTGATCTGATGACTGGATTGTTGTAGTATTATGGTCGGTGATCCACCACCGGAGCCGCTAAGCCCGGACGAGCTCGAAGTGGTTGGATTGAAAGAAGTTCCTCGGTGACACGGCACATGAGGTAGACCAAGGGCTTTAGATCCCTGTTTACGGGACGTGGCTGCTTCTAATGGGCTGTAATGGACCCTTTACCTCCAAATGTAGAGCCCCTTTGACCCAACAGAGGCGGCAAAAATACTTTTTGGGGGGCCAAAGACGCGACTTCGTGATACGATGAAGGAAGATCCCAAAGGTGAGTTCCCTTAGAAAATAATTATTAGTGTACGGAATAACTGAATGATATTTCGCAGAACGATGTTGGTACTCGGGGCTTCTGTGTAAGCTATTATACAAAATACGAAAGGGATGCCTCCTCAAATTAGACTGTGCAAGTAGTGGAGTAGTCGCTATCTTGCGATATAAATATAGCGCACCACGGCGCCGTGTTCCCTGAAAGTACCATAGAGGGGATATATGCGATAGGGGGAAGCGCTATAACTACTTTTTCCACAGCGCCTCTTAGTGCCAAGGACTGCTGTGCATCGCAGCAATCATCAGCATTGCAATGACCTGTCCTCTATAAAATCTGCGCATACTATCATGGTCGGAGCCATAGGATAGTATAATCAGACGCAACACACTTGTACCTACGATTTTCAGGCTACGAAGTCGATGCAATCAATCCTTATCG
Source organism: Hypoxylon sp. FL1150 (assembly GCA_022495205.1). Lineage (NCBI taxonomy): Eukaryota > Fungi > Ascomycota > Sordariomycetes > Xylariales > Hypoxylaceae > Hypoxylon > Hypoxylon sp. FL1150. The sequence goes on along the minus strand of MU376310.1, from coordinate 34,996 downwards.
CCGTTACCTTGCAGTCGTTGATCTCATTAAGTGCTATTGTTCCTATGGCTTTCCTATCATCATTCTTTACCTTGGCAGGAATAGCGGCTGATGTTATGATCGCAGCTTGCGATGCATACTATTCGAGACCATTGTCCTACAGCTCAAGTATCCTCTCAGCCGCATTGCATCACTGTATTACGAGCCTCCTTAGTATTGACCATGCATATAGGCCATCTTCATCTTGATACACCGGTACACTACGTTGAGGATTAGGGCACGAATCTGGAGCAGCTCTCTTAGTAGTAGTTCAGGTACACAAAGGGTGATTAACGCACAATATAATTCAAAGAAAATAATATCATATAGATAGCCCGTATTATTAAGTGAGATTAGAGACGTATTGCGCCCCAAGATTATGCTATAGTTTCTTTTAATAGTATAATTGTTCATGCTCATTCACATAGGCATATTAACATCCAATGCGCAATGCACTCTTTATGCAACTCTACACCTATTAGCACCATGGTCACTATCCAAAGTGTTAGATCTAAACCCCTTTATTTACTAGCCTTGTTGATTAGGGACTAGGTACCTAAGGCAGGTAGATGATGAGGATGTGTGCATGTGGCTTTTTGCATGCGCGTGCGCTCCGGTCGATGCCGATGTGGGGCCGTTGAAAACCGGAATCCCGACCTCATATAACGGAGCCGGTGTTCGGCATCGGCAGAGATCATGGCTTCAACATTTCACTGGTTTTCTCAAGGCTATCACGATTTTGTGAAATGGCCTATGACATGCTATGAGTCTTAACAGGTGAAATGGAAAGACGGAAACTCATATGGGGAAAAGCAATAGGTTAGCATATTTCCAGAATGGAAAAAGATAATAATTTGGGGCTCATCTGATATTTCAGCCGCCATTTTCCCTGGCCATCGCCCTGGCAGCCTATTCGTTTCCAATTTGAGCTTGAGGCGGTTTAACTCGCAGTGTACTTACCTAAATGTCGCTTCTCCAACTGTGTAAATCCTTTGTCGTCTTGATGAAATCGATCTCTAGGAGTGAGGCAGCCACTAGCATATACCTACCCCTATGCTACCTGAGCTAGCATCTAGGAAGCAGGTAAGGTACTTTAGTAGTTGCATGCAATCAGAAAGTAGCCAGCCAGTTGGCCAGCACTCTCCACGACGTGGTATCTGCATGTGACAAGTATTACAGCAGGGTTGTCCAGCTTAGAAAAACGAAACTAGCAGGGAAAGATATCAAGCCCCATAGTACCTGCCTGAGCGACATATCATCCTATCAAAGTGTGACCCTTCCATTTGATGCAGGAACCTTTTTAGGTCACCAAAACATTAGTCACGATTGTATATCGTGCACCATCTCAACTTTCCCCAACTACACAAAGCTTCGTTGCAGAATCATTCCACTCACCAGCTTCCAGCGACAAGCTGTCCCATACCTCCACGATGAATAACCCAAAGGAAACGCTGGAGACATCAAGCACTAGCTTGTCGCGCGATCAAGTCCCGGGGACGCCTGGGCTGAGCGGCCCTTCTACTATGGTGCCGGCCAATGAAACCATCATGAAGTATCTCCTAGAGAACAGCGCCGAGTTTCGCAAGGTCAACGAACTCCGTGAGAAGGTGAGGCTCCTACTACGGAACTCAAGAATCCTATTATGCTAACGCGCTTCGCGTCAGGGGTGGAGCAACCCCGAAGCCGATATCTTCTTCAAGAAACAACGCGAGAACTCCGACAATGTGACGAACGCCGCAGCAGAATTCTTCTACGAACTGATGAAGAAGATTGGTGAAGAACTGCATCACTTCACCCACGCTTTTGTTATTCTACGAAGCGACTCGACGCCACCTCAGATTCTGGACATGTGTATGGCGCCGGGTGGGTTTCTAGCGACAGCTATGCGCAAGAACCCTGGTGCGCAGGCAATGACTTTCAGCTTACCAGTATCTGATGGCGGACATAAGGTCTTCATACCCAAATCCCCCGCTATTCTTGAGAAGTACTGTGACATCACGATGCTAGCCAAAGATATGGGCAGTGATGAGATCCCCGCCGATCACCCTGATGCCGACCGCTTCTTGCCCGGACAGTTCAAGCACGACGACCTCTTCGACCTTGTCTTATGCGATGGTCACGTCCTTCGAACGCATGCACGTGAACAATACAGAGATCAACGAGAGGCTAGAAGACTGACGACCACCCAGTTGGCCCTCGGCGTGGAACATCTGAGACCTGGAGGAACCATTGTAGTACTTCTCCACAAGATGGAGAAGTGCGATACCGTTGCTCTGCTGCAGACCTTCTCGAAGTTCTCCTCAGTAAGGTGCTTTAAGCCTCAAAAGGGGCACAGAATCCGATCGTCCTTCTACATGGTTGCCACCAATATTCAGAGCCAGCATCCCAATGCCGTCCAGGCCATCAATACCTGGAAAGCCGCGTGGAAGATAGCAACCTTTGGAACAGATGAGGAATACAAGCAGCTGCTCCAAGATGAAGGAAAGGTGGTTGAAGAATCACTGGCGGACTTCGGAACAGAGCTCGTGAACATGGGACGACGGGTTTGGAGAATTCAATCAGAAGCTCTGTCCAAGGCTCCTTTCATGCCGAAGTAAAAGCATTATCTCGCTTTTAGGCTTTCTGGGTTTCCTTATTGCGCGTACTGCTGGACAATTCATGTATGGCCGGGGACCGTGGAGGCTTTTAAGGGAGCGGATGTCTTCTTCTACCGCGGAAAAAGCCCTAGAGCCTTCAGGATTAAGGCGAGTCATTCTCATTTCCAATACAATGTATTCTAAGCCCCTACAATGAGCCTTTGTGCCTGGTATTCTAGCAGAGCACCTTGAGCTTTGTAAATAGTTCTTTGATGATGGTCTAAAGGAATTTGATTTGTTGGGTGGAGAAGATTATGTGTGCTGGGCTCGTTTTTTTCTCCTTTTCCTTGATCTAACGTTCCGAATGAGTTCATCTAGATGATGGAATGCTGCCCAGCAATGTTGTTTATTACTTTCGTTCCTCAACCTATCGTATTCTCATCACGCCGTTCGTTGGGGGCTATCGCGGCGCAATATTATTCCGAGCTTCTCCGAGGCAAGAGGCGCTTTAGGTGGCTGGCGCGGATCTACCTGTTTTTGGCAAGATGATAGGCGATAACTCAGCCACTGCCTGCTGCGACATGGAGCGCCAGGCACCTACCTCTAGCCTGATTCTAGGTTCGCACTCGTCATCAATCCGTCTCGTCTTCCATCGCATTCTAGTACCGTGTCTATGGGAGGAGTAGAGCCAGGTGTCAATTGTTAACATACCTAGGTATCATCGGCCCCCTTTTGCTTACCAGGTGGCTATCATGAAGTCGCTTCTTACCCAACTGCGCCATCCAACCAATACCCGCTCAACATCCTCGGGCTTGAAAACAACAGCCTTGGACATCGTGAGCCGCCTTCCCTTTGAGCTACATGTTCTTATCCTTCGACATCTCGGACCGTCGGATGTAGACGCCGGTCTTAGCGTATGTCGTTCTTGGCGACGCGTATGGTTGAGCGAAGAAATATGGCCGAAGCTCGCGCGACAATGGTACCCAGGCCTTGAAGAACATGTCCGAATGTCTGCCGCGAGTGGGCAAGACAGCGGTGATTCGTTTCGAAAGGTCCTACACAAGATTCAGAGGAGAAAGAGCGGTAAATTTTCCTCGGCTTTGCATTACGACATGTGCGTCGAGTCTGACCAGTTCTTCACCATGAGCAAAAGCTTGCCGGTCTCAGAAGGAGGCGTCCACTCTTATAACGACGTAGATGGGCTGGAACCAGGTAGCTTCGGCAAGCATTATCCTCGCTTCATGATCTACAACAATGGCCGGGTCGCATGGTGGCCCGAAGCCTACGTCCTCCCTTTTTTCGCGATCGTCGATGACCTACGCACAAGGAAACGGCGAGCGTACTTATTTCCAAACCGCCAAGCAGAGAGCCACGGCTTCAGGACGGCCATGGGCGACAAGATATTCATTATGGCACGCGGAAGAACTTTGCATGCCTGGCATCTCGAGTTAGATTTACATCGCACCACGGGAGTCCCGGAGGATATCGTTCGCTGCGTCACCGAAGGGGAGACCTCCCTCATCATAACAAAATACGCAGATATCTTTTTGTGGAGGTTTGGACAGAAACCCCGACATATCAATGCTACAGGGTGTTATGAGAAGGGACTGCTTGGAACTGCACAGCTGCACGAATTTATTCCGGGTCACTACATATCCCACAACCCCGGCTCCCGCCTACTTAATAGTGGGATTCTTTTGGATTTCATCATTTCTCCCACCGAAGAAAGTGTCTTCTTCATTATAACGTATACCTCGACCCCTGTGAGAGAGCTTAGGGTAGATGAAATCCGCGACGGACAGCGCGTGAAGTCGTACACCCTAGAGCGAAGCAAATGGATGGACCTGGTCATCGAGCCGGTAGACTTTACCAACTTACGTTGGGAGAAGGTTGATTCCCATGGCGGATACTGCTTGATGCAAGCTATATTTCAAACCCTCCAGGACATAACCCCAACCACCACTCGCGGGTCTTCATGTCGTTCTCGGCGTGGCAATCTTGTATCAGTCTGCTTCAACATCCATTCCAAGGCTTTCACAATTCCACACTATCACCCAAAAGATATTCATAGTCATCAAAGCGTTTATCAGATCTGGAATAACAGATTGTGTGCAATCGACACGAGTAGCCCGCGGGGCTTTGTCCTGTCCCATCAGCCTTGTAACGGCAACCCACCTCGTCGCGACGATTCTCGCTCTACCCCCTTTTACACGACGGTGCCTAGTAAGCGGAACGGCTTGATGCGGCGTCAGCGAGAACCTTTTGAAGAAGACGAAGCGGATTTGGAATTGATCGGCGCAGATTTCGCACTCGATCCTTGCCCGCAGTCTCACAGGCCCCCTGTCGACAGTACAAGCGTCGATCCTCCATGGACGCCAGGGATCAGGAAACTGGTAGGCGATGATGATTTCATGCTGTTAGTGGTTGGAGAATCATATACCGCTTGGAGCTTTGGAAACGAGATACCTAGGAAGATAGCTGATGGTGGGCGAAGCCTATGGCGCAATCTGATTCGCTGAGCTTGTGTACCTTGCTCAGCGGGATAGTGTCCTGGTCACGCTGACCAATGCGCGAACTGCAGTTATACAGACGTGTATTAATACACGAGATACATCTACTGTCAAATATATCGACATAGAGAGTTTTATAGGCTAGGGGTAAAAGAATATTCGATGAAATAGCTGCACATGCTCCGCTTCGCTTCGCGCTTGCTGGGCGTAATTCCTTTTCTAGTACCTTCAAGGGGTTTGAACTTTCTAGGGATACCTACCTAAGCTGGGTAGAATCATGCCCTTTCTCTTTGGGAATCTGACCAAGGCAGCATAATAACCCTCCTCAAGGTCGGCATTACATGCATCTGCGCATGCGTCTGTTTCAAAGTCTGGGGAAAATTGCTCGTGTGCGGGTGGGTAAGCCGGACCGGGTAGAGACGCTGTTTGACATTCTGTCTGTAGCGGTGCGACCTAAGGCAATAGAATTGAACGCCGGCTTCGGCTTTCGCTTGGTGTCGAACGGCACGGAGACCCAGGGAGATGGGCCTTCGCAGTGGTTTAGATGGCATCCCAAGAGAAACGCGGTTTCAGTAATCGCTCAAGCGGTGAATGGCATTCAACGAGCTAGACCAGGGGGACTTAGAGCGATTGGAATCCGACGCGGGAGACTTTGGAGACACGCTAGAGGTTTCGTTCGTGCCAAGTACCAGGCAGAAAGGAAGTCGCCGTCTCCCTTTATCATTTAATATGTCAAATATGTACTAATTTACGACCCGAAAGTAAGAAGGCGAGCAACGAATTCAAGTAAACGTAGCCGAAAAATGTCTCCTTGGCGCCAGATTCCGCCTACCGCCCTCTAATGAGCAGGAGCCGGCCGGAGAGCCCGTCGGCATCGTGTGTCTGAAGTCCAACCCGCCGCATCTTGCGCACCACAGATGGACCGACATTAGCATCGATGTCGCGAGAGAGCATCGCGGGAAGGGGTACGGGGCAGAGGCGATCCGGTGGGCGCTGTGGTACTCTTTCCAAATCACGGGGTTGCATCGCGTCCAGCTCGGGGCCTTCTCAGTCAATGGGGGTGCTATGAAGTTGTACGAGAAGCTCGGGTTTCAGGAGGAAGGGAGGCAGCGCAATTGGATGTGGTTTAATGGCGGTTGGCATGATCATGTCCTTTATGGTATGTTGGAGGATGAGTGGTGGGACATGCAAAGAAAAGCCGGGAAGAAGGTGTAAGCGCAGGAATATATATATAACGTAGCTGACTCAACACGATGAAGTCGCACCGCAAAATCAACGTGCGAACTAATGGGTATTGTGCGTGGGTGCGGAATCAGAGGGTGGCGTGAAGACCATACCAATGGTTCAACTTATGTACGTATATTCTGGGTCTCCGCTATCCAACGGTATATATGTGCCGTTCCGAGGCTTTCCAGGCATTAAAAACTGTCACGACTAAGTTCCTGGGGCGTTTCCATGACTTGCACTTACTGTGCTGCACATCCTCCCATCCTTATCGACCGTGTATGCCTCGCTGCCGACAGCAACCTTGGCATATAGCAGATTCTTAGGGTCGTACTTGTTCTTAATTTTCAATAGCTCTGGGTAGTTTACGCCGAAGAAGGTCTCTTGCCAGTCATGTTGCTGGAAGTCCGCCTCGTTGATATAAGCTCCGGAGCCCGGGGTAGCTGCTTCGATAACGGGCTGAATCTGGTCGGTGATTCTCTGTTGCGCTTCGACGCCATTCTCGAAAGAAACTTGAAAACTCCAGGGAAGGGTTAGGGACACTTGAACAATTGAGTCGCGCCACTGGGGCAACACAGAGTTGACTCTGTCCTGCCCGAACCGAGACACGTTATGACCCACGCCAATGTATGTGACTCCCATTCCCGCAATCTTGCGAGCGGTCGGCCCGAAGTTTGGAAGTACCGAGCGTGGTATTAGTCGCCCGCCGAAGAGTTGAGTGCCTACCTGTATGTTTCCTTCTGGAAGCGGTCCCCAATAATTATTGTAGTGATCCGAATAACTCGCGAACTCGGTTATCTTAGGTTGAAAGGAAACATTTAAAGCCGACAGCGATTCGGAAAAAGGCTGGAGGATCTGCTTAATCTCCGCTTTGGTCTTGTTATACGCGGTCATGGCTGGCACCTGCAGGAAGGTGTTGGTGAAGAAGTAAATGATCATAACTCCAGAATCGACGATAGCAGGTAAAGCAGCGTGGAAAGCATCTATAACGTCAAAGATCTGGTCAGGGTGTTCATTTGAACCGTTGATTGAAAATGTTGCGCCACTAACAGTAGCATCCGGATGAGCTTTGACTGTCATTGATGTAACAATACCATAATTACCCCCGCCTCCGCCGCTGAGAGCCCAGTAGAGGTCTTGGTTCTCATTCAGCGATGCCGTTAGCAACTGCCCAGTTGGAGTGACAACCTCGAATGAAAGCGTGTTGTCGGCAGCCAAGCCAAAGTTCGAGCTCAGCGCTGAGTGCCCTCCGCCTTGCGTGTAGCCTCCAGCAAGTCCAACAGTGGGGCATTCGCCTGTCAGGACAACGAGTCCGGCTGCGTGGGCTGCAGCGATAGCTTCATAGCCCAGGACGCCGCCTCCAAGTTTCAGTGCCTTGCCCTCGTAATAAGAATCGCTCCAGTCCAAGATCTCGGTACTTCGCAGCTGATGAACCCATACCGACAACGCCCCAGCGCCGGTAGATCGGCCCAGGTAATCATGTCCAGTATTGCGGATGACGAACCGAATATTATTCTCGTCGGCAAATTTCAGGGCGGCGGTGATATCATCCACCCCGGAGGCATTCACAGCGAAGCTGACATAGTTTCCAAGAGTACACGGCTTACCCCGGGGTTGCCAAGGGTCGCAGCTATCATTGGCAAAAAGGGGTGCCATTACGGACGACGATGATTTCAGACTGTAATATGTTAGGCGCGCGCATGTGCGACACAAATAGCTGCACTTACTGAATGCCCGAGTAAAGCCACTGTTCCTGCAACGATGCGCACAACTCGTTATCGTATGCTGGATCGTGGCATGGTGATCCGAGGGGGACGGTAGCAATCAGGCGACCGCCTACCGTATTATTCAGGGCAGCCCATTCATCCTGCGAGGGCCAATTGGCGTCGCCTGGCAGGTATTTGCACTCGGGGGATTGCTGTGGGCGTGATACGATATTAGCCACAGCTGGAGACAACAATAGCAAGGGCGGTAGAAGATCCGACAGCATAGTGGCAAACGAAGTGTTGCTTCTCCGTTAGATATTTTCTTCAAATTTCAATGTAACTACGATTTCAAGGGCCCCACAAAAGGGGGTGAACGGGACATGAATTCTGAAATTCCTGGCCTTCAAGTTAGTAATACAACGACTCACCCAAGCCCGAACTCGGCCTTGGGGAAGTACTCATTCGCATGAAAGCTGCAGGTCTATGCCGATCGGATCTTGACGTGGTAGACAGCCAGCGCCCTACGCAAACTCGATCGACGCGGGGTACATTCCTCTGCCACGATATTGGGGCTTCGTGGAATAAATGGGCAAAGGCGTAACGGACCTTCGAGTCGGCAAACTCTTAATCGTGCATCGCATGCGACATTGTAGAAATTGCCAATGTTGTACCGACGCCGAACAGCACAGCTAGACTTTCAAGCGTAACGTTATCGGCATAACCCGCGGCTGCGGCTTTGATGTCGGCTTAGCCGAGTTCTTGCTCGTTCCTCGGACAGAAGTTATCTCCATCGGTGACGAAAAATCCGGTGCTGTACGCGCCGCTCACCAATGCGGCCGTGACGGCGTATTCTGCCGTGCGATCCGGAATAGACCCGCCTTGAGCCCCGGAACCAGCGCCGCGCTAATCGGCATCGGCGGTCTTGGGACATAAGGCGGACTTCGTTGGCCAGGATATTCGCTGTCGATAGCGTCTAGAGCCACCTATAGACTGCGACGGAAGTTAGTGCCGAAGAAGCAGTACATTTCGAAGGTGACGAAACAGCGGCAACGAAGCAGATACTACCTCTGACCAAAAGCCGTGTCGATTTCGTGGGCACCCTAAGACTCGCAGCTAAGATATCACGTCTACGGGGCTTCTAAGTCTTTATGCTGCGCTGTACCATATATGTAGGTACCTATCTCCTTTGCAGTTTACGCGCCGTCTCATAATATCATTCAAATGCAAAAACCAAGGTAATTGTACAGCCCCCCCGCGGCTCACTTAGCACTATGATGCTGCATCGACTCGACTGGTGGTCAGTTTCTAAAGTTACAAGACCTTCGTATGGACGTGACGATAATTGGGTGCGAACTAACCATCTCCCACACATCGTCGGATAAGACAACTTCTGGATGAGGTTACATTCGCACTGTCGGACGGACTTCAACGATCTTACTTCAGCAAGCAAGCAGGCTTCACGCCAGTGTGCAGATCTGTCGCTAGCGCTTGGCTATCCGAAAGCTTGGTGCCTTAGACGCCAACTTACATATGAACCTTTGCATAGGGTGTGCAGAGCTGACGCGCTTAACAACGGGTTACTATGTTGGTTGGTTCGGAGGTAGGTTGGCGGAAATTACAGGTATGCGGTGTAGGCTCTAACCTACTAAGATAACACCGTTAGTCGTATGTGGTCTGTTCTGACTCTGAATTTGTCAACAAGCAATGATATGCTATCGAAAAGCTTGCGATGAGGTAACCTAGCGAGTGTAACTAAAATGAGACGCATGACTCAGTGCGATCGTGTACCTAGAAGTTCCACTGGGACCGCTGGCCTGGGTTCAGGGGTAAGCAGCCAGTTATTACTGAGACAGAACCAGCCACTTTACCAGATACAGAATGGTGCCATTCAATATATTGACGCCTTCGAATTTCTCACCTCAACGTACCCTGGACTGACAATAAGAAAGGGGCGATCGAAGATATGGCCAACTGTATGATCCCAAGCGCATTGAACCCCGTACTGACATAGCTGTGCTACTTGTATTTTGGTTATCTGATACATCCGCCTTGGGTACCACTGAAGAGATCCAACCTGCCAAGCATGCAGACTCAGGTTTCACTGATGCGTCGCTCTGCGACAGCCAAACCCCTCTGCGGCTGACTGCCGATGAGGGGAAATGTCCAGCCAGCTAGCCCAGCGTTCCCCCAAGGATTCGAGGGCTCGACCTCTTTAGTGTCCCGAGGACTTCCGACTAACTCTCGAGATATGATTACGTACCGGAAACGACCAGATGCTCACATTTCAAGGGGTTCGTTCATACGATGACCCTCATTTGTGATGGCGGGGCGTTTACCACTTTCGCAACCCTGTCATTCGTGCGGGACGAATGCCGAGAAGAGGTTTACTTGCATCCAGTGCAATAATCTAGCCTTCTGCGATGCCTGCTGGCCCAAATGGGTATTACACACGCCCGGCGCCGTTGGTTGGTTAGTATTTGGCCGTTTTCCTTAGAAGTCTTAACTCCGGAAAAATATACTTCAACCTTGTTTATATCCTTAACCCACGGTACACCTGATCGTATAACGCACAGAGCTAGACTAATCGCAAATTGGTGATCGACAGGAACGGAAAACCGCACGAGAAGGCAGATCCGATCGTCGTTCAGCGCCTCCGCCAGATACTGGAACCCACGCGCACAGAAGCAGAGCATGAGTCGGAACTTCTCGAAGATCGCGACACAACATGGTTTGGTTTCGGTCGCGATGCTTCGGGCCATGTAAGTACCAAATAATTGTTGTGTCGGTGTCTTAATTCTTATACTTCGAACGAACGCTTTCTCAAGCCTGTGGACTCAATTCTGAAGTGCTATGTGGGAAATACTAACATGATATGATACATGTAGCCCCTATTCCATGATTATGGGCGCTTCGCCGCGATTATGAGCGAGACTGTCGCCTTCACCGATGAGACAGCCGAGCGATATCCACAGCTAGCCACTTTCATAGGGGAAACGGGTATGTCGCCGATGCTTTGCGCCTGGGCTGAGTGTATGTCTGCGTAAATTCTTCGCTAACGGGGCTCCTAGGCGTTGGGAAGAGCACCCTCATCAAGCTCCTCATCGACCGTCATGACCTTACGGCCCCGGAGGGATCTAATTACTATGCGCCGGTTACTTCTTCTAGCCATGACCGCATATCAACAACGGGAGACGTTCATCTCTACGCTGATCCGTCAACGTTGTATACGAACCATCCGTTGCTCCTCGTGGACTGCGAGGGCCTCAGTGGAGGGGAAGCTATTCCGAAACAACTGCGAAATGGGGGTCCGCATATAGCAAACCCTAGCGACGCCAATCTCCAGAAACCCTACCAGACGAGGAGGATCGCGTGGGCCGACTCGCCGTCGACCCAAAAGAGGGAGTTCGCCGTCAGTCAGCTATACCCTCGCATTCTCTACACTTTCTCTGATGTGGTCATTTTCGTCTTGCGGAATCCGAGGGCTTTTGAGTCGGTCGTACTCGACAAGTTAGTAAGATGGGGTGCAGCTTCTAGTAAGTGTTCCAGTACCTTCTTGAATGAGGGCTCTAAGTCATCTCCTACATACTTCTCAAGGCTATCATACTCCCCATCCTCTCTATGTCAGTGGAAGCTGCTTCTAACGCTATCTACTACAGTTGACAAGTCACTAAATCAGCCGGTACTTCCCCATGCAATTATTGTATTTAACGCCACCGACATCAGTGTCGACGAGCAGGAATGGGATACTGCCAAAGCTACACAAATGTTAATGACGGATATCCATGGTGCTGTCTTTCGTGAGCCTGCTCTGCAGGAACATGTACATGCATGGCGTCGGCGCGGGAAGAACATATCAAATACTAAAGACCTACTCGAGTGTTACTACGCTTCTATAAGCGTTGTCCGGATTCCGTATAAGGGGTCATATAGTAAGCCTTCGTTCAGTACCGTAATCCATCTTCTATATATTGCCCCTCATATGCACGTTGATGTCTAATTGTAAACGATCTAGTGTTAATGAACGACCAAGTCGGCAAGCTCTCCGAGTTGATAAGTAACCGCTGCAAGGCCTCGTATCTGAGAAAGAAGCAAGTCCGCATGGTGGCAAATACGGAAAAGCTCCAGTTCTACCTCCAAGCAGCCTACGAGCACTTCACCAAGGACTTGAACACGCCTTTTGACTTCGTGAAGGAAACCCTACGACATAGTCCCGTGTCGCGGAATTTCGAAGGCAACATACTAAACTTAGCGTTGGCAATCAAGGAGAAATCAAGCGAGTCAGTTATTAACGATGCGGAACAGATCTTCCGTGCCATGGGGCCGATGATAGCGTCTTGTGTTATGCTTGATGCTGTCCGTCAGAACTTACCAGGTGAGGCTGATATAACCACTCATTTCTTGGCATGTGTCGTATGGCCTAGCTAACCTATTGCATTACAGGTAGTGCAAGCCGTCTTCTGGATAACCGGTACTCCAAGCCCTGTGCTGGTGCCCTACAGACATTCGCGGATATGTACTGGCCTTGCAGCTTCACGAACCCATCATATACCGGCGAGCTGGGACAATGCTGTAATGTTCGATCCGGTCATAACCCAAAAGGGCATCAGAATAAGCAGGGAAGAATAATTGGCAATGGGGATTATCAGTCCACCTTCAATGCCTTGGCTTTCCGTCCTGTTTGGGAGCAGCTACTGAAGGCGAGCCTGACCCAAGTACAGTCTTCCAGCTTCAAGCTTGGACAGGAATTCCCCGATAGGAACGACCTCAAGATTGCTGCTCTCATACACCAAGAGCGCCTCAATGAGCTTTATTCCAATGTGCTCGGTGCTGCGACTAACTTCGTCAGCTATTCGGCGTGCCTATGTTGTTTGAGGGAGCTGCCCGAGTGCGCCCTTCCATGTGGGCATGTCCTCTGCCTCCCTTGTATCCAGATCTATGGAGTGCGATTATCTAGGACAACCATCGAGATTAGTCGCTGTCCTTTACATGTTCGCGATCTCATTTCTACCCCGCCTTGGGTGATTGCAACCAAACCACGCTATGCTGGTTCGCGCGTACTTTGCCTTGATGGGTAGGTTTGGTTCAAGCCCCTGATTTGAGGCCCATAATACTGATTGATATCTCGCAGCGGTGGCATTCGCGGTATCATACAACTACAAGTGCTTATGGAGATAGAGAAGGTATTGGGCCCGGAATTGCCTATCCAGTTATTCTTCGACCTTATCGTCGGTACCAAGTGAGCCTATCTATCAATGGCAATGGGCCTCGTTAACTGGTTTAATAGCACTGGAGGTATCATAGCTATCGGGCTAGGTGCGAAGAAATGGGCTGTCAGCGCAACGATGGAGAAGTTCAAGGACCTATGCAAGGATGCATTCATACCTCGAGAGATGACCAGCTTGCCGCTATTCGGCGCACTATCAAGTCTTTACCACGGGAGCTTATACAAGACCCAACCGTTTACGAAAGCACTCAAGCGTTATCTATCCGACCAACCCTTCTTTGGTAGCGCCACTCATCAATCCCGAGTTACCACATCAACGAAAGTCGCCGTTACGGCCTCGACGGGTGTAGAGCGGCAAGCTGTCGTCTTTGCTAACTACAACAGACCAGACCTACCAGAAAAGAGTCAGTGTATCCTGGAATGAGCGCACCTGTAGATGGGTGGCTTGCTAAATACTCCCTACAACAGGGCTTCCGTATAGATTCATTCGATCAGACACGCCCTCGAGAGAAATGCGCATGTGGGAAGCGTGAGTACTTACCGCCCTAGCCCCTCCCTTAACTAAAGAATGAAGCTAACTTGGCCACCAACTGCTGAAGGGCTCGGGCTACATCAGCGACCCCCCCTTTCTTTAAGTCGTTCCTCAAGCCCGAGACTAACCAAGAGTATGCAAATAACGACTTACGGCACTCCTGTCCGATCGTAGTTGCCCACTACGAGGCCAAGTTGATTTGGAATGATGTAGCTGATTCGCCGCCTGACTTAATGCTTTCCATCGGCTCAGGTCGGAATGTGGGTGATCGAACCACCGACGACTCGTCTATGCCCCGGTCGTCGCGATCCATGACGAACGAGACCGTGACCACCACCAGTCCCCCGTCCAGCGCGATTACGAGACAAGGCCGAGGCGGTTTCGGCAACTACAAGCGCCAGGCCACGGCCGGGTCCGCGTTTTCCGACGACGTGATCCCAGCCATAGAGCCGAGCGGATACGTGATCCGCGACCCCAAGACACCCATGCTAGTCTCGTTCAACAACCCGATACCAAACCAGACGGACAAGCTAAACGACCAGCGGCAGTGTGACCGCACTTGGAACCGGTTTATGTCCAGCAGCGCGATGAAGGACGAGGCGGTCCGCCGGCGGTACATGCGCATCTGCCCGGAGCTCCTGACCAAGCTACCCAAGTTCGACGACGTGCAGAAGATCGAGGCCGTGGAGCAGGAGACGGCGGAGGTGCTGCGGCAGAACCGTCAGGAGGTTATCGAGGCGGCGCATAGACTCGTGGCGAGCACGTTCTTCTTCGAGAAGGATGCTGGCAGTGTGAAACAAAGCCCATCCGGGTATACTTGCACGGGGTCGATCTTCTGCCGGTTCCGAATTTCGTCGCCGGAGCTCAAGGCGCTGGGCTGGTTTTTGATCTCGCAGCTGGACGGAGAGTTCGAGCCGTATTTCCTGCTCGAGGTGAAGGAAGATGGGGCGCGGTGGCCGCCGCGGCAGATGTTCTTGACTAACTCGATACTTCAGGACATACACCTGCAGGGAAACTTCCACTTGGAGCCGGTCCGAATTAACACCACGATGGAAAACGCCGAGATCAGCGTCTCGCTCTGTCTCCAGACGCGCCCCTATCCGAGCGGCGTCACGGTCCTGCCCATCAGCGGCTTCCCACGAAAACTAATGAGCGAGGACGGGGGCGCGTTGGTCTTCCAAGCTGGTAAGTGCATCATCATTCGTATTAAGTAAGAAACGCGGTGCTCATATATCGTTTTAGGTCCGTCGTCCTCTCGAGCCCGCTCTTCCATCTCAGTTATTGAGAAACGGTCGTCGGCTACCTCGAGTACCGCCACTGTCGCGCCGAGGACCCCACTAGTGGACTCCGTGCCTCGACACGTGCCAAGCATCGAATCGTTCAGCAAGCTGTCGTTGAGCAGAGACTCGGAATTCAGGGCGGAATTGGAGGGGTAAGGAGAACGCGGGCCATTTGCGAATAGGGGCATACGGAGAAGGAGGAAAGTGGGGACGGTGCTTTTTTTTGAGGGGTCCATGCACTCGCACCGTGTTAGGTTAGTCGATTGCAATTTACGAAGCTGAGCATATTTGATTGAAATCTACGGAATATTAGTTGAAAATTGCAATTTTTGGAGATATCAAAAAGGCATTCTATTCTACATATACCTCCTGTTTAGCAGCGAACATATCTTAGGTATTATTAGGAGGTATTTATTCTTTACTCTATACCAATAAATGGCGGGATTGCACGTGATGGAGTACCCCGCGATCCAGCCCTTATGACGTGACGGAGTGACTTAGATAAGACATCCGGGACTAGACTCTCAACTTCTGACTCCTACCTTGAACTCAAATCAACTACTTGCGGGTGACTGGTGTTCCCAATTCCTGCCGTGAGGTGTACTTCCAAGCGCTCTCACGCAACTCAAAGATGCCAGGAAGCATAGGTAGTCCGGAGCCTGTGGCAGAGCAGGGCAGGGCTGTAGCTACTCCCTCAACCCCCCTCCTCTTGCTACCAGCATCAGCATCGACGGCATCAACGTCGGTTCGATTTGCCGAGGGCGACCCCGACAACCCACGCAATTGGCCTTCCTGGCGAAGATGGATCATCGTTGCCGCCATAACCCCTATCGACCTCTCCGTGTCCTGGGGCGCGTCTGGGTTTTCTCCGGCATCGTCGAGTTTCCGCCATGACTTCAATCTCTCCGAGACGGTAACTACCCTCGGCCTCAGCTTATGTAAGTACGGCCAAACACGACGGTCCACTCTTTTTCTTTCTGGCTTTGGAGCGGATGTGCAATGAATCAGCCAGGGCTACGAGAATGCTAACTCTGGATGTTCAGACATCCTGGGATTAGCATTGGGACCGATGAGCCTCGCCCCGCTCAGTGAGTTTTTCGGGCGAAGCGTCATATACACCTACTCGTATGGGGTGTTTTTGCTATTCCTTGCGGGAACTGCTCTAGTCGACAATGTGGCTGGATTCATGATATTGAGATTCTTCAGCGGGTTATTTGCTGCCGTCACTATCGGTAAGTCAATCGTGGCATGGACCCTACCTACCTGCTCCTAGCATTCGTGCTCGCCCCCTTCCGCATGAGATCCGGATCCGGGAGTAACGGCTGAGTTATCGTGCAGCCAATTTCGGTGGAACCATTGCTGACATGTGGCCTCACCATGAAACCGGCTTGGCCATGTCCATCTACCTCTGGGCCGCCACGTGCGGTAGTCCCTCTGGCTTCTTCGCCATGTCTATCGTGGCCGAGTACAGAGGGTGGAGAGAGGTGTTCTGGGCTTTGCTCGGCATATGTGGAGGATTATGGCTGATAATGCTGTTGGTCCTGAAAGAGACGAGGCACACGACCATTCTTCGAAAGCGCGCGAAAGCCTTGATCAAGAATGAGTCTACAGATCCAAGCAACGTAGAACAGGACCTACTTCACCATTGGAGCGCACGTGATTTATTCCATGTCGCCTTGACGAGGCCGTTTAGATTCTTATTCACGGAAGCGATCGTCGTCTTCGCCGCCCTGTACAATGGCTATCTGTATGGCCTCAGCTTCCTCTTTAACGGTGCCTTCAGCATGGTCTTCGGGCCTGGGGGTCATGGATTCAGCACGCTCGGAGTTGGCGTTGCCTTTCTCGGAATTGCAATTGGGATATCGATAGGCCCGTTCACAAATCTCTGGCAAGAGAGACATTATCAAAAGCGTCTTATATCGGCGAACCAGCAGATCATTCCTGAGGAGCGACTACAGCTAGCGACGGTGGCTGCGATAGGTGAGTTGCTCCAAGCTCCGCTCGGTATCCCTTGCTAATGATCGCAGTCTTCCCACTGTCGATGTTCTGGTTTGCCTGGACAACTTACACGAGCATACCCGCAATCGTTCCGATCATAGCGTCGGCCTTTTGGGGCTGGTCCTTCTACACCCTCATTCTCATGACATTCCAGTACACTGAAGACGCCTACGGGGTATGTTTTACTTTGTGTCCCAAACTTCCGAACGACGACTAACGTTAGGTAGGTCTTCTCAGCATCAGCTTTGGCTGGAATTGGATTGGTGAGAAACATCTTCGGCGCCGTCTTCCCATTATTTGGACGGCAATTATTCTCGAATCTAGGATACCAGTGGGGAGCAAGTCTTCTCGCGTTCCTGAGCATCGTGCTGGTCCCAATACCCTTCATACTGATACGCCATGGCCCAGCGATCCGAAAGAAGAGTCCGTGGGCAAGTAAGCATATGGATGACTCCAGTAATGAATAAGTGAAGAGATGAGAAATAACCTATGTTACCCATAAACAAGTATACACTAGACTAAGAAATACGACAATCAGCACCAGGTTCATCCGCAATTAGCTTAAGATGAATACAACGAGAAATTTCAACCTTGCTGGGTGTTGAACTGAGGATGTGGTTCCTACCGACCAGACCCTTATCTAGAAAGTCTTTCAAGGGTGTGAGGACTACTGCAGACTTCAAATTTTTTACATGAATTTTGACATATGGCATCAGAAGTTATGTTACATCCAGATCTAGCTAGAGATGGGCATGGGTTGGTGATCCACCCACAGTAGCCGCATCAGGAATATGGTGTTCTCGAGAAGCATGCTAATTTCAACTACGTATGGCAGGTAAGCACTTATTTCTTAGCAGATGGCACGAACACGACAGAATAGGTGGGATATCTCCTTACTTAGGTATGTTTCCCCCTAGGATAATAGTTGATCATCATGTCTAGTAGCGGCCTCCATGTGCTGATGAAGATGGTTTAGGTACTCATCATGCACGACCCGCCCTATATTTGGGCTGACGCTATCGGCCTCGGGCCGCGATGACGATGCGCACTCAAGGCAAGCCTGGAGACGAGTTTGACCATAATTGTGATAACCTCGGGGCCGATAGAGCTCGTTCGACTGCTGCTGGAGTGAGCGGAGTGAATGGCTTCAGCTCTAAGGATTGTCAGCAAGTTGTGGATACTTGTGATGCCAATATCCATCGTCGCTCACGGCGTGTTAATGCCGAATGCTAGGGTCGACATTATTTTCTGAATGTTTATTATCAACACTCATTTGAAGTGTAAGGCCCAAGTATATATAAACAGGACAGCTGGCGACTACCAGGTAAGTAACCTCTCCGTCATGGTCACTCATCTCATCTCCTAGCCCCGCAACAGTGAACATGCTCGCCTCAGCCTTTTCCGTTTTCGCTCTTGCTGCGATGGCTTTTGCCTCGCCGTATCCCACGCGCCCGGTATGCAAGGAGCTGACGATCCCAGTAACCGTCAATGTGCAGCGCTTCATCATAGATGCAGCAATCCACGACAACTGGGATGCGGTGGCTCTCTCCCTGAACCTAACCCGACGGGACTTTACCAACTCGACGGACGATCCGCTGCCCGTTGTCGGCAATACCGCCGGGCCGGTAGAGAGCACGTTCAAGGTCGGCGCAACGCTCTGCGGCACGGGAGGTCCGACGCTTATATTGACTCACGGCATCATCGAGTCGAAGCTGTAGGTCCTACGTCTTATGACTCCTGCTGAGCCAACGGGCAAGCCCGGTAACTAATGTGAGAAATAGATACTGGCGCCCGACTCTCGACAATGCGGAGAATTACAGCCTAGTAGACGCTGCGCTTGCCGCCGGGTACTCTGTCCTGAGCTATGACCGTATCGGAGTGGGATCGTCATCGAAGTAAGTATCGACCGAACCACCGAGAACTACGCCAGTCAGTTTTCAAGTCACTTACACTTTTTTCCATTTCTCAGGGTTGATGCGCTCTCCGACGCACAGTTCCAAGTCGAAGCCGCTGTGCTAGACAAACTCGTAGACTACGTCCAGAGTACCCAAAACGCTACGAAAGTAGCACTCGTTGGACACAGCTACGGTTCGTATTTAAGTACCGCATCGGCCATCAGCAAGACGACGGCGATCGATGCCCTGGTGCTTACGGGCTTCGGAGGCGGCTTCACATACTTCAACCCGTTCCTGGCCGGCTCGGCTTTCCGAGTGGCGCGGCTCCAAGACCCCCAGCGTTGGGGCGACCTCGATTCCGGCTACCTGACGACCGCGGACCTTTTCGCCACGACGTATGCGTACTTCGGCGAGGAGTACGACTTCGAGCGCCGCGTCGCCGAGTGGTCGCACAACGTCGGCGGCGAGCCTTTTGCCGTCGGCGAGTTGCCTTCTTTGCTGGCCAGTAGCCCCCTAGGCTTTGATGCCGTTACCGCTCCCGTGCTCGTCCTCCAGGGCCAGTTCGACCTCTCGGCGTGCGGCGGTAACTGTGTCGGCATTCTCGAGCCGCTGAAGACGACATTCTCCGGGGCGAAAACGGTTGAAATTGTTGATAACCTGGCTGCGGGGTGAGTTGTTCTTCCGCTGCTGATTTCTACCTGCTCTTGCGCTGACTTCACTTTCTCCCAGACATAACCTCAATCTGCATAAGGTGGCCCCGCAGGCATTCGATATAATTTTTTATTTCTTGCAGCGACAAGGGGTTTGAGTTTTAGGTTAGCTAAACGGAACGTGACCCAGAGTAATAGTTTATCTATGATTAGATGCGGTGAGCTGTATTTTGATTCAACAGTGCAATTTTGAGGCCGTCTCATCTTCATGCAACATTGTAGTCTTAGAAATGGTCTCGGTCGCGTGTTTAACTAGTTCTATCCTGCTTTTTTTCATTCGTGGTTCGCATCTTATCACGATCAATCTCATGTGGCTTATCATCCGAAACTTCAGTGTTGTGAAGATGAGACTGATTCTGGGAACCTTTCTCAAGCCATCAACCGCAGTGGGGCACAAACGGCCGATACCTATGCGACGGCGAAGATACCGACCCCTAGTTCCTGTATTGTCATGTCATGAGGGGTACGGAGGTGGTCGGTAATGTTGGTGGGGAACTTTACGGATCGCTATCAGGTAGCTTGTCACTAAGCTAATTTTTATTTCCATGCGTTGATTTCTTCAAAGGCATTGATGCCCCAATATGACTTGAAATTTGCCTTCCCATTCCTATGGCAGACTGAGCTGGTTGGCGACGCGGGCCGCAACCAACATGCGTAACTGATGCAACCCTATTCGAAACTCCAAATGGCTCATGGAAAGTCTAAAGAAAATTCAACATGTCCCCAAACGCCAACAATCCCAAAATACAATGAACATGGTCTCATCTTGCCCAAGGTCGCCCAGCAATACGTCGAGACCGTCTTGACTCTTAACTCTTGACATCGTGAAACATACAATAACCGAATCCCCTATGAATACACCCCTCCCATATCCTCGGCTGCTCTATCGAATTCCATTGTCGCTGTGATTTGTCGCTGTGCCGTGAACCTCTTTAAACGTCCAAGTCCAACCCGTCTCTCGGGTTCTCGTAAAAGATGCCGCCCATGTCCCTGATTATCCGCCAGCGCTCCTCCATGTTGAACGCATTGTTGATCCTGCCGACGCCTCTCTCCGCCGCGTCGCCCTGCGTCGTCCGCAGAACCCATACGCCGCCGCTCGACGGCCACCCGACGTAGGTGACGGGTTCCTTGCTCCTGTCGTACCATTCCATCGCCCGCCTCGCGTAGGCCTCTTCGCTCTCCCACCAGGTGGCGCCGAGCTTGCGCATGTTGAAGCAGTGGCGGTCTTCCTCCTTCTGGTCCATCGCCCTCATGGCGATGTGGAAGCGGTCGAGCTGGAGGAAGTCGAGCTCGACCGGATTGCAGTGCAGGACGTATATGCCACCCCTGCTGGGGTATCCGCGCACGGCTGCGCCGGATCGGACGCCAAATTGCGTGCGGAATGAAGGTAGCACAAGGAGGAAGGCTTCGTCGTCCCCGTCCCCCGAGTCGTAAATGAGCTGTCGTGATTGGGCGATGGTATCCAGGTCGTCATCTTCCGAGTCCCATACGGGCTCTCGTGATTGGTGGCCGCCGCTTATGTCGCGCGTCCTCGTCTTAGAACGCCGGGTCGCTTTTATGGAAAAAAGGTAGCTCCCGGACAGTGCCGCTATCAGAAATAGCGTAGGCGTCAACATAGTCATGATATCGTGACAAGGTTGTGCACGGCTTGCTGTGGGCATATTTTTTTCTGGTCTGGGGAGATCTAATCTTGGAGCTACGGTCAACCTCCCCATTCTTCGGTAGACGTCCCATAATAAGTGTCCAGGGATGGACAGCGAGGTAGAGCCCACGTCACCCCGGTTCGTTGACTTGTTAGAGTCTGGTCGCCTTGGGCTCCGACAGCGCCGGGGGGGTTTATTCTACGTGGTATGCGACCATTTGCATTGCGGCGCGAGTATGCAATTGTCAGGAGAAATTGATGGGTTCGTGACCTGCGCTCTGCGGCCTCTAGTGGTGACATGAATCTTTTTTTTTCCAACGTAGCGAACTTAGCCTGCCAATAGTGAGGCTGGCGATCCACAAAAACCCAACTCACACACGTGGCGTCGAACAGGAGCGGTGAACCATTTCACCATGCATTCTGCCATGTATCGTCGATCTCGAGGGCCCCGAAATAGCGCTCCGGAACAGCTCCGTGCATGTTCCATTGCATATCCCGTCGCATTCGTTCGTAGCTACCCAACGATGGTGACTTCATCGGGAGACGCCCTCGTGACCCTTATAATTGGCCTGGTAATTGACATTGCAAGTATTTAATAGGCTTACAGCGCCCGACACGAAAACTTGTTCAAGTTTTTATCTCTTTTGATTTTTTTCTTTTTTTTATTTGGAGGGTCTGAATCTCGGCAAGCCGCCGCTAGAGTCGACCCTCGGCTAGACCCCACAACCTTAGACCCCTTGCCCAATTCAGGGGTACAAAAGTTTCACACCGCCTTGGGACCCCTAATCTTCAGCTCTCCCAACCTCTTTCCAGCCTCCACGAGATAGAACAGCCTTCGACATGTTAGAGCGAGCACCATGATGGACTGGCCCAAGAGTAGGAATTAGGGCATTCCGAAATAATTGTCATGGAAGGAGTACTTCATGGGACAGTGAGATGCAGTTACAGTGACAGTTATGTACGTAGGTTAGGAACTTTTGACAATGCTGTTGGAGCGATGTGTTCTCAATGATTCCTAACCCAGCCTACCTATCTAGGTCCCTATGTACCTAACCCAACGAAAGCATCACATTGGAACCGACATGCCCATCCGCAGTACACAACATCAACAGTCCTTCTTTTATCCTCGTTTTTCCCCTCGATGACTCGAATATGAGCTTTGTCATGCCCCGGTGGCATCGGCGGGACCATCGGTATCTTGTGGTTCTTGTCGGGCAAACTCCCAACCCACACCCGGGCCTTCCGCAAGGTTTTTGCGGATAGTAGCACTCGAATCGATGTCTTGCTTCGGCCAATTCTTATATATGTCCTGCACGAGGTTCGGGGGCAAGGTCGGATATTTAGATTCGTCCGTCGCTCTGGACACGACGTTGAAAATTTCATTGTCGCCGCCCCAGATCTTCTCGCCTGTGCGGACGCTGCCGCCATTCCCGGACGGAACCTGTAGGGGTCGCCGATTAAACATCTGAATAATCTCCCAGGATCGGACCAAGCCTGTGGCCCTCTCCCTCAGGACGGAAGTCGCATCCAGTTTCTTCGCCTCCGCCATACGTTCCCACTTCGCGGCAACCTCTAGAATTTGCAGTAGCGGTCCTTGTAGAAGAAAGCTAGTTGGACGTCCCCACTCCGTTTCTAATTTGATGACAAGGTGAATCTGCTCCCAGATACTCTGGCAGGTCTCCATGAACGATATCCAGTCGAAATAGAGGTTGTAGGTCTCGCAAGTAATCTCGGCGCCCAATTTTCCTAGAATCGAGATCTTGGAATAGTCGACTTTCGGCCGAGCGTCCTCGGACTTCAACGTAGACTTCGATGCTCTTGGGTCTCTGGCCGCCACCATGCGGGATTTCGGACCGTAGATTACATTCACAAGATTCGAAATCATGTCGTCCGTCATGTCCGTTCCTCCACACATCCACGACGCGTAGACGTCGTCAAGCAGACAGGGGTTAGTCACACGTCGACCCTTCTCCCAATTCAAGTCCCGAGGACTGCTAGGCCGTCCACCTCGCGCAGATGCGCCACGGGCATAGGAAACCAACGATTGCCCCATGGCCAGCGATGCCTTCTTGTATGCTTCTACCATCGAACCTGGTAGCCCGCCGACGAAGAGGTTGTCGAGGTCTTGAAACTTCAGGAAGTATTCCATGTCCGGCCAGACCGGGTCGTCGGGAAATATAGAGCGGCAAGCGATGTACAGATGGATTGTAGCCGTTACTCCACGCCAGTCATCCTCGATCTTGGTACCGTAATTATGTGCCTGTAGATACATGCCGTACTTCAACATACCGCATTTCACCGGATTGATGCGGAGGAAGTAGTTCGGCTCAGTCATAAAAATGGGAAAGACCAGTCGGGCCCTTATAGGATCCATATCAGCCTGCCGGATAGGCTGCCCGGCTCCGTCCGTGAAAGCAACTCTTGAGAGCATATGTCTGAAGTGGTCCCCTAGCACATCACGCTCATAGTCGCCCAGAGTCTTCGCTAGCCACTCATTTCCTTCGGCCGCGGCAAATGGGTCTCGATTGAAATCTATGCATCTGAATGCAGCAAGTCTCCTGCGAGCGTGTCGCTGCACTTCTTGGACGGCTCTCTCGGGTGTAGCTTTTAGCTCATCTTGAATGTCCAGGAGCACCCGCATCGCAAATGCCACCCAGATCGGTATGGTATTCGAATCGATCATGAGCTCTATACCAGAGGTGAATTCGTCACGAGCAAATGAGTCTCCGATGGTTCGAGTGATGCCTTGAAAGCACGCCACCATGTCTCTGACGCGATCGAACGTTTCGGGAGTATTCAGCCAGCGTCTGCTGGTCATCGGGACGAAGTTCTTGCCGCCTCTGACCTTGACTTCATATAGGTAATGCTTCAAGGCTCCGAAAATCTCCGATAAGCACAGGACGCCGTGGTGGTGGTCGACGATGTGATACTCTTTCGACGGTTTTAGGAAGTCGTCCAACTCTGTGCCGACCATCTTCAACTCATACTCGTGATTGGCGTAAACGAAAATATCGGGGAAACTCCCGCTGGGGTATCGTGAAGCAGGGTATTTCTTCGGTCGCCGTACGAGTAAGTCCAGTTCATGTTCCGCCCTGCGAACCAGCTGAATAGCCGTGTTTGTAAGTAGTGAGCACACAATCAGTTCCAGTGTGCCCTGTCTGTAGCATTCCCAGACTTTTCCGACATAAGCTCGCACCTCAGCGAGCTCTTGCATAAAGGTAAAGATGGCAAAGAGAAAGTCTTCTTCGATATCTTCTTCATTCTTAATGATGGTGGCAGGTGTGACGCCGGGGAGCTTGTAGTCGTCTTCGTCTTGTGCTGTTGAAAGGGTCGCCGTGTCCAAATCTTCATGTGGCTGCTCAACCTCGAGTTTGGAAAACCGGTTGGTCAAGTTGGCCACAGGCTCAGGCTTCAAGATGTCTGCTGGCTGTTTCTTGACACGTGAGGGGCGCGTTGACTGGAATGGGCGTAAAACTTCCCAGGCACTGTTCAGAACACCAGTGAAGTGGGCGTGTCGTCTGTTGCTACCCTCTTCTCCATGTGACGACTGTCGATACCATTCCGTGAACCGGTTCCGTGCATCTATGGCACGGCTAAACAGGTTGTCAAGGGCTGTAGGGATGGTGACTTTGGGCGTGAAGTCAGCAATGGCCTGAGCCATGCGGTTGAAGTCAGCAACATTAACAGAATACTTGGGCTTAGACTGCATCTGAGTTGTGGTAGGTTTCACTGCTGCATTGCGAGCTTGTTTTCTCGCTTTACCTTTCAGTCTCGAACTCGGAGGTTTGTCTGGGACGGCGGGAGGGGCTTCAGGAGGTTGGTAGCCGCATTTGCGAGACTGATGAGCCAGCCATCCAGCGATAGTCTCAGTATCTTCCTTGTACTGCCTGTACGTGGAAGTTCGCTGATCAGTTGTCCACTCCATGGTGATTTGTGTGAGGAAAAGGAAATAAAACAATTAAGTCCCAGAGGAATAAATCCAGTCGAAAGGCAGGCTGTCTGGCTGTTCGTCAAGCAGATCTCCGAATCATGCAGGTAGGTCTTTCTGATTGGTGGGAAGGCAGCAAGCTCAGATGCGAGCATCCGCGTCTTTTGAAAATCGCACAGGGTTCTAAAAAATTGCCAATACGCACCCTGGCACCCTGTTCTAGAGGGGTAACTGACTTAAGATGGTCTTATTGGTAAGCAAGCAGCCTTGTTCTTATCGGTTGCCGTGGCCTCTGACCAAATACCAGGTATCGCCAAACCAGATCATTGAAATGACAACCTTACTGGGAGCAGCTGACTTTAATCTCAGGCAGAAGTTGCCTACTGCCACCACTGCTGACATGCCGTCAATCGAGAGCTGTACAGAAAATTTGCTTGGACATTGAAAGCTATCCTGAGTTTCATTTAGGTTACATATATACTAGGTAGGTACCTCATGCGCCACAGTGCGTTCGGCCTCTAAAGTCGATACCGGCAACCCCTAAATAGATACACTAGATATTTCGTCGTTGAAATTAGGTAGTCCTCCTAAGTTCAAAGTTGAATAACATAGAAGCTAGCTTCGTGCTCAGCGTTGCGAGGATGACCCAGTCCAAAGTGAGACCGAACAACCGTGCCTTCCAAATGGGGCCTTCCAGAACTTGAGCATGATGTTAAAATGGCCGTTATTACTTCATATCCGGTGCCTGGGCACAAGTCACGGAAGTTCTAGTTAGAGTAGACCCGGAATCAAGATATTGCACGCCCTTGAGGCTTGAAATTGACTTCTGAAGCCGTTATTGTATACATGGCGGACAGCTTACCACGTCTCATACCCCTAGGGATGTCTGGGTTCTCAGACGGCATTCCTTAAGACGTTAAACACCATCAAACAATCAATCCACTGCCTACCATCTATATATGCTCACTTGTCGGCAGCCTCTTGCTATATACTGAAGCTTGGGGGGTAGTTGAGCTCAATTGACCAAAGCGATATTGAAAAAGTGTAAAGGACTCGCGTGAATTCGGTTGGCCTAAGAGGCGTGGCTGGGCTTCCCAGTATTCTCCAGAAAGACCGCACTGTCCAGGTCTGTCATGGTTTTGCTAAGATCAGCTTTGATGTTCTGAAACCCGCACTGTCTAATCCTGTCGCACCACCTGCATATATGTACGCGTCTAGAGCCTGAGTTCTGACTCGAATTTGCCAATCCTGGTAAGCCTGACGTACTCACTCTGCTGGAAACCGTTTCTTTCAGTCACTTGAATACAGAAGAAGGGACAATTCCCGGTGACCTGCAACTGCTCAGCTGATTTCTCAAAGATGGTAAGGAAATCCTCTGCCCTCATTATGACTCAATTCAGCCCTTAATCCAGAGTCTCCCGAGCCTCAACTCCAGTTCCAGCTTTGAATGAAAGATATGATTGTGTCAATGCCTGTAGACACATGCATTGACAGTTGGACATTTGAGTGTCGAATGTATTGTCTTAAAGGGCCGTGGATGCGCTGGGCATGTAACACGTTACACTATGTTGACATATTATGTCATCTGTCCGTCCTTTTATACTTTTCAAACTTCAGCTGCAAGCCTTCTGGCTGTAACAAGGGAATGAACTCAGACGGCGCAGTCATCAAATCAACGTCTGGCTGAAGCGGTTCCGTCACAGTGGATGCATTGTGCAGCTACAACCAAGCTTCATTACTGAATGCGATAACTTCGACGGGGGCGAGCTGTGCATCGTTGCTAGCTCGACTTGGCAGTGAAGATCCTGCTGCTCCCAAAAAGCGACTATACGAACTTGATTTTTCGGTGAAAGAGCCTCCAGTTGATATTAAACTGCTGTCGCTGTTTCTCCTAGACTTAGACCTGTCGCACTGATAATCTCGTTGGGAGGTATGTTTGTGGGTATATAGACAACGCTTCGCGAGGTGCTTACACCTATCGCAGTATTTGCCGTTTAACAATCCGCTGCACCTAACCATAAAAATTCGGCATTGTGTACACGCCTATGTCTTTCTATATCTTGGCTCAGTACGAAATTTGGGGATTTCTCCTGTGTTCAATGCAATAGTGCTGTACATTGCAGGCAACTGGGTGAAACGATTAGTCCTGAAGTTCCTGGCGATGTTGAACGCCTGTCTGACACGTCTCTTTCAGCTCTTTCAGACGTCTGACAGTCACTAGTCTGATGACGATTCCCGATCTACCACTAAAGACCACAAAAGGACGGTGTATGCGCATGCTATTCGGTGATTGATTGACCTACGAAGGAGGCCTATGCGAGCTGTGAGATTATGTCAAACAATCAAATATTTACCTAAGGAATGCCAGTCGATCTTGGGCTCTAGAATAGGGAATCCGAGCACATGTCCAGGCACGTGGGTAATCTAAGCGCGAGACGCGCTTCAGATTGTTACACACAGTCCAAATAGCTATTACTCAGCTCGGACATATAGGATAAGACGTTTCGTATAAAAGATCACCGGAGGGAAAGGCCAAGATGACTACCTAGGCACAAAAACATACATTGCTTAAAGCCCCTGAATGTGCGACAAACTGAGTATTTTGTAAGACGCCTAGGTAGAAATCTAATAAGCACATGCTACTTAAATGGCCATAAACTAGAAAAATATCACCTAGGTATTTTACCATTAAGCTGAGCAGTGAGTCTTAAAGGGGACATGTGTTCTCCTATCCAGTCGCACTTGCTTAGAAAAGGGAAATAGTGGTCTTATAAGTAAATCATTAGAATGAGAAGACTGATAGTTTGAAGGATGCTACAGATGCATCGTCCGTGTTCCGCGTACATCTTGGCCCTCTGGGGCTGAGAGGAAAATTGCATCCAATGCAAGTTGCCAAAAGCAAGATAACGGCAGGCTTCAACAAAATGAAGCACCTGGCTATCTACTTCTTCTCCGTAAGGTCAGAGCTGGCAAGTGCAATATACCAACGTCTATAGCAGTATTGCTAGAGGGACATGCCTTGCTCTCATGGGGAGAGTTATTAGGTTATGATTGACACACAATGCCTGAAGATACATAAATATCAGCCTATCGAACATGCACGAGACAAAATAAATTCAAGTATCAAGTCTTTTCGATGTGAAAAAATGCCGTTAACCCTAAGTTATCCCGTGATCCGCCGTACAAGCTAACAAAGGGTGGTTTTGGCTTTGACCACCTCCCAAGCTTGTGACATATCTCATGGTATGTGATAAAGGCAATCTTACTGACCGACCGGTGATCAGCTTGTACACATGACAGCCGCTCAGTGTACCTAGGTACCTATAGTTTTCAATGATTAGGAACATATCAAAGAGCTATTGAATTGCTGGCTGTCTTGGTCCCTTTTGCCCTGGACAGTACAGACTTTTTCACCAGAAAAGGGCAGGGTTTCGAGATCGACTTTGAAGTTCGTGTAGCGCCCAAACCAGAGGGAAAAATCAAGTTCATGGGCTTTTTGAGGTATCGACTGCCCCGACATCGAAACCAAGGCCAACAAGGCGAGCGCCCTCGACACGATAACATGATGGCAATTGAACTAGCCATCTAGGCAGCTGCAAGGAAAATGCTTCATGATTTCGAGATCAGGACAATGGACGCGCTGCAATATCAATTAACTTTGAATCAAGGATTTCTAAGCATAAATATGCCTAGAATCTAGACCATCAGTACTTGTAACAGGTGAAGGGGTTGATTGAAATAGACTTTCCTAGCCCCATGAGGCTGGTCAAGGGCTTTAACCAAATTAACCCCACTCTGGCTAATATGACCTTGACATGTCTACAGTAAACATATATAAGGCCTAAGCTAGTATAACATGTCGGCAGTTGGGCGCCATATGAAGAATCTAGGCAACTCTAACACAGCCCCAGATCACAACGTCCACTTCCATAGGGTGCTATCAAACTTGATCTAGCCTATATGTACCTCGGATGGGAAGCTTATAGACTATGAGCTAGTCCTTGAGGGTTCGTCGACCTATACGGGTCTATCTTGCTCGACTATTGTTATCTAGCGAGATGACAGGCGTGGAGGTGTGGTAGAGCTCTACCGGTGGGGATGGATAAAACAACGTGAACCCCACCGTAGCCTCCGGCCAGCGGTCATCTCCTTCATGTTTTCTTGGCCCGTCCTAACGCGATCACCCCGATAGTGAACCTAAAACTCCAGAAGACCAAGAACAAAGATGCAGCTGACATCTCTCACGGCGTTGGCATTGGCCGCGCCGACCAGCGCGTTGATCCGATTTTCGTGCTCGCAGCTCGTGGTTGACCGCATCGACCCCCTGGTCAACCCGGGCATGGTGCCATCCCCCCATCTGCACCAGATCATTGGCGGTGTGAGTAGTCTCGGGCAGCTTGCGCTTGTCACAGTGCCGAAAGAGGTAAATAACGAGGCAAAAATGACTAATGGATGAACATAGAACTCTTTCAATGCTACCATGGATCCTGCCAAGGACATGCCAGCCGATTCGACTTGTACCACTTGCCAGTTCACCGAGGACACATCCAACTACTGGACCGCCGTGCTGTTCTTCAGGGCCCGGAACGGCACCTTCAAGAGGGTCCCCATCCGGCCCAACGCAGGGTTCGATGGCGCTGTCGGTGGGATGACCGTGTACTACATGCAAAACGGGCTGGCGGACTACCAGCAGCAATCCAAGGTCACCGCATTTAAGCCTGTATGCCACTGTCGTGATTGGATGTAAGGTTGGGCTAGCTAACCATCATATCTAGGGATTTCGTATGCTTATTGGTGACTCAATGGCCCGTACTGCGGATGAGGCGACCAAGTATAGACAAGTCACATACACTTGCCTGCAAGACATGGGTACTCGGTATCCTGAGACGAAGAACCTTCCTAACATGCCATGGTCAGTTTGTATAATATTATTCCGCGTCTTAAGCTAACTCTTGATCAGCCCGGCCGGCGTTATGGCTAACATCCGTTTCCCAACGTGAGTCGATCATATCCGACCTGCTAGCCCTGCCAATCGTCTGATAGCCGTCTAATGAGTCGATAGTTGTTGGGACGGTAAGAACTTGGATACAGTGGACCATATGAGCCATATGTCGTACCCGGTCGACGGCACCTTCGACTCGAAGGGCACATGTCCCGAATCCCACCCTGTACCCGTCCCGCAGCTCATGTATGAGGTTGTATGGGACACACGCGGGTTTAATGACCCTAGTGAGTGGCCCGAAGACGGAACCCAGCCATTCGTTTGGAGTATGGGTGATCAGTAAGGACCTGGCCCATAGCTGAGAATAGTGCTTCACGGCAGATATGCTAACGGTGCGACGCGCAGTACGGGGTATGGAAGCCACGGAGATTATCTGTTCGGGTGGAAAGGTGACGCCCTGCAGAGGACGATGGACACGCCGTGTTATGTCACTTGCCCGACCCTCGCCACGCAGTCCATCGCAAATCAAAACAAATGCAAGATCGAGCCAACGTTTAAGGAGGATATAGACTCTTGTAAGTGACGACTGCGATTCCTAGACTACGAGAAACCCGAAGGCTAATATTGCGCGAAGGGTTGACCGAGATTCCTGGCGGTCCTACGATAAGTAAAAAACACTAGGTTAGTGGCAAGGGCTGTTGAGATGAATTTGTAAATAGAGCATCGAAGATTCGGAGTACACGCGATCGCGGAATCAGGTCACAGTTTGTTTAATTATGAAACCATGACTCCCTAAGGTTGCCGCTAACTTGGCCGAAAATATCGAGGCATCCGTCAATGAGATCGGCTGGCTACCATGAACGACCCGAAGATTTTCTAGATGCAGTAGATTAAGGCGATGCAAAGTTTCAGGGTGCATTTCCAGCTGAAAAATGCATCAGACGGTTCGTATTCGCGTTAATAATTGAATGTCAATGGTTGGTTATGCCCATCTCAGGGGTGCTAAGCTAGTTCGCTCAAGTAAAATTACTTATATCTTCCTTTTTCGTGCAATACAAATGCCCTTTTATTATAACTATTAAAATAAAATGTAAATTATAAATATATTTAAAAAAATTTTATATTATATATATATATATTATTATAAATATAAAATATATTAATTTTTAAATTATATAATTTTTATTTTAATATTTTTATTTAAATTATATTTATATATATATTTATTTTTATAAAGTTTTATTATCCGTATACCTAAGAATTATTATCGGATTTTTATTTATATATTTATATATCTTTTTATATTATTAAAGCGGGCCCGATAATATATATAATTTAATAATTTTATAAAAATAATTATTATAGTTTAATAATTAATATTATTTAATTAATAATTTAATTTTAAATTTAATGAATTAAGTTATATTAAAATCTAACCGGTATATATAAAGTTATTTGAAATTAGAAATTATATAATATTATGTAATTTTTTTTAGAAATAATTACTAATTATATTATATTTTGAAAAATTTTTATATAAATTTAAATATTTAAATAATTTAATTATATATAAGTTTTTATTTAAAATTTTTATATTAATAAAAAGCTTTTTTTAATTTAAATTAAATAGATTTAATTATATTTTTATAATTAATATAATTATAAAGTTATTTAAAATGGAAAAGAATTAAGATATAGTAAAATATATTAATTAAAATATATTATAAATACCGAGTATTTATTAAATATAAATTTAAAAATAAATCGCAAAATTATGAAAAAAATATTATTAGAAAATTTTTAATTAAAATAATTAATCTATATGGGTTACATGATATTACAAGTAATATTAATAAAATTATGCTGAGAATTATAATAAAATTGAGTTTTTTGGCGCGGAGCTCCGGGCGGATATATAGGTATATGGATAAGGGTCCGATAATAATTCTTAGGTGTGCGAATAATAAAACTCTTTTTATAATTTTATATATTTTTTTTTATAATTTATATATAAAATATATAAATATATAAATATATTTTTAAATAATAATTTAATTAAATTATTTATTATTTATTTTAATATATAAATATATTAAAAATTTATTTTATTATTTTATTATTTTTTTAAATAAAATATATATTAATTTTAATATATTTAATTTAAAAATAATATTATAAATTTTTAATTAAAATTATTATTTTTTAATTATTATTATAAATAATTATAATTATTAAATAATTTTTATTAATATTTAATTTAATAAATAAATTTTAAAATTATATAATTTTTTTTATAATATTAATTATTTTTTTATATTTTAATTTATAAATAAATATAATTATTATTAATTATTTATTAAAATTATAATTATATAATTAATTATTATATAATAATAAAAAATTAATTTATTAGGAAAAAAAAAGCGAAATTCCCCCGAAAATAATAAATTATATATATATATATAATTATTATTCGGAATTACATATTAACGCATATAACTCGGCGCAAATAATATTTTTAATATAATATTAATATATAATTATAATTTATTATATAAATTATTTTTAATAATTTATTTATTTAAAATAAATTTAAATTAATAATATATATTAAATTTTATTATTCGTACCGATTAGAATTATTATCGGAAATTTATTTATATCCGTATATATTTTGAAATCAAAGGCGATAAAATTTCATTTATAGCCATTAAATTTATAATTAAATAATTTCGCAAAATTAATTTTAAATTTTTAATAATTTATATTATTTTAATATTAATTTAATTACATTTTAAATAAATTAAATTATATTATCATACGAAAAATAAATGCGAAATTATTTTTAAATATAAAAATTTAATATAATATTTAATTATATAATATATTTAAATTATTTATACATTTAATATTTAAACCTTAATAGCTTTTCTAATATTTAATGTATAAATTCGTAAATAATATCATTTAAAAGGAATTAAAAATTAAAATAAAATTAATATTTTTTATAAATTTAAATAATTTTTAATAAGGAAATATATATATTAAATTATTAAATATATAGCTTATATAATTTCCAAAAAAATAATCATATAATGACTTTTTATACGAAAAATTTTAAATTTAATATTATTTTTAAAAATAATATCGTAATATAATAAAATTTATATTATTTAAATTACAATTAAATTAATAATTAAATAATTTTAATTATCAAAGAATTAAAATTGATTTTATAAAATTATTAAATTATATATATAATAAATATAATAATTAAATATAAAATCTTATTACTTTTAATTTCAAAATATATACGGATATAAATAAATTTCCGATAATAATTCTAACCGATACGGATAATAAAACTTTATATATTATATTTATATTATTATTATATAATAATTTTTTTTTATAAATATATTATTTATAAAAATTTTATTTTTTAATATTAATTAATAATTAATTAATAAATTAATTATAAAATAATAAAAAATTTTATTTAAATATAATTAATAATAAATTTAATTTTATAATATTTTTATTAATTTATTATAAAATTATATATTATTAATTTATTTTAAAATAATTAATATTAAATTTTATTTTATAATATTTTTATTAATTTATTATAAAATTAATTATTATTAATTTAAATAAAAAAAATAATATTTTAATTTATTATATAAAAAATTTATAATTATTATAAAATATAAAATTTTTAAAATTCATTTATTAAAATAATATATTATATTAAATTAAAAAATTATTAATTATTATAAAATATAAAATTATAATAATTACATTTATTATATATAAAAAAATAATAATATTATTAATTTTAATAATAATAAAATATATTTTTATTTTAATATTTTTATTAATAATTTAAATATATATTTATTATATAAAAAAAATTATAATATTAATATTATTTTTATATAAATTTTATTTAATATTTATATTATAAATTTTATAATAATAATTATAATTATTAAAATAATTAAATTTTATTTATTTATTTATATTTATTATTATTATTTTTATTTATTATTTTTTCTTTTATATTTAATTTTTTATATTAAAAATAATTATTTTATTATAATAATAATATTATAATAATATATTAATTTTTTTTTAAAATGAAAAATATTAATAAAAAAAATTAAAGAAAATATATTTAAAATAAATATTTTAATAAAAATATTAATTTATTTAAAAACTTTAATCTTATTATTTTTTATATATATATAATTAAAAGTTTTTATATAGATAATAATTATTAAATAAATAAAAAATTATAAAAACTATTTTAATATAATTTTATTAATTAAAAAAAAATATTATATATTATTTTATAAAAATTTTTATTTTAATATTATTAAATATTTTTCTTAATATAATATATAAATTATATTATAAAAATTTATATTTTTTATAAAAAAATTAAAAATATTAATAATATATAAAAAGTTTTTATAATATTTTAATAATATAATTATAAAATATATATATATTTATCCAATTAGATTTTTTTTTAATAAAAATTTTATTTATATGTAATATTTAATGAAAAAAATTATTAAATTTATTAAAATAATAAAATTTATTTTAAAATAATTTTTAATATTATTAATATCTATGTAATTTAATATTAAATGATTATAATATTTAATAATTTAAAAGATTATTTTAATAAAAATATCTTTATATATTTAGATATTTTAATTAATAAAATTTAATTTATTTATAAAAATTTTAATATATATTATTTAATATAATAATATTTAATTAAAAGATTAATTAATATTATA
>MU376309.1:0-84673 GCA_022495205.1 Hypoxylon sp. FL1150 | reverse complement strand
TTTTATTAAAAATTATTTAAATTTATAAAAAATATTAATTTTATTTTAATTTTTAATTCTTTTTAAATGATATTATTTATAAATTTATATATTAAATATTAAGAAAATTATTAAAATTTAAATATTAAATATATAAATGGTTTAAATATATTATATAATTAAATATTATATTAAATTTTTATATTTAAAAATAATTTTATATTTATTTTTTATACGATAATATAATTTAATTTATTTAAAATGTAATTAAATTAATATTAAAATAATATAAATTATTAAAAATTTAGAATTAATTTTACGAAATTATTTAATTATAAATTTAGTAATTATAAATAAAATTTTATTACTTTTAATTTTAAAATGTATATGGGTATAAATAAATTTCCGATAATAATTTTAATCGATGCGAATAATAAAATTTTATTTTTAATATATAAAAATTTATAAATTATATTAAAAAGAATTTTTAATAATTAAGTAATTTTTTTTTATTTATTTAATGAAAGGGTAATTAAGGATAATATAATAAATTATAAAATAATTATAATAAAATTCTAAGAATATATTTTATTTTAAAGGATAATATTTAAATAAAAAATAATTAAAAGAGTTTTCGTAATTATATTTAGAAATATTAATAAAAATTAATCTTTTAATTTAAATTTAAATTTTACCTTAAAAAAAAATTTAATTTTCTTATTTATTTGAAAAAAAATGGGAAAGCTTTTAGGGGTAAAAAATAAAGGAAAAAAAAAAGTAATTTTAATTAATTTAATTAAAAGAAATAAAAAAAAATTAATATTTTATTAGTAATTAATTTAAATGGAATTATTTATAAGGTATATTTATTTTATTATAATATATTAAATTATTAATATTTTTTTCTAAAGAAAATTTTTGAAAAATAAATTTTTAATAAAATTATTTAAAAATTTTTTAAAAAGAAAATGAAATAAAATTTTTTTATTAAAAAAAAAGAGTTTTGCTATCCGTATTATTTAGAATTACTATCGGATTTTTATTCGCATTATTATATATTTTTTATATTAAAAACCTAGGCGCGATAGTTTTTATATTTAAATAATTTTATGAAATTAATTGCGATCCTTAAATAATTAATATTATTTAATTACTAATTTAATTACGAATTTAAAAAATCAGGTTATATTACGATTTAACAAGTAGCTATAAAATTATTAAAAGATAATTTCTTTTTTAATGTTATGTGATTTCCCCGATATTCGTAATATTCATTATTAATCGCATTATATATATTACGAAATATTAGAATATTTATTTAAATACTTTGATAATTTAATTAATTTCTTATTAAATTATTTATAATTTATATTAAAATGAAATGCAAATTAAATTAAATTAATTAAATTAAAATGTAATTTTTTATAATGAGTAATTATAAAATTATATAAATAAAAAAAAAACGTTAATATAAATGAATATATTAATTAAAATTAATTATTAAAATTTCTAATAATTTAAATAATAATTCGAAATAAAATTATAAAAAAATAAAAAAAATATTATTAAAAAGTTTTTAATTAATTAAATAAATTTATATTAAATGTATTATTTAAATAAATTTAGTAATTAAAAAATATAGATAATTATATTATAATTATAGTGGGAAATGAGCTTTTTGGCGCGGAAATCTAAAGATATATAATAATATAAATAAAACCCTAATAATAATTCTAAATAATGCAAATAATAAAACTCAAAAAAAAATTAAATAATTAAATAAATAATTATTTAAAAAAATTAAATAATTAATAATTAAAATAAATATATTATAAATTTTATTTTTAATATATAATATTATATTTAAAATTAATATTTATTTTTTATGAAATTCTATTATTTTTAATTTAAAAATTATAATATATATTTTTAATTAATTTAATTAATTTCGAAATTATTAATTTACTTTTAAAAAAAATATTATCTATATAAATAATTTAATTATTTTAGTATTTAATTATAAAAAAATTAATATTTTAATAATTAATTTAAAAAAAAAAATTATATTTATTTTAAAAAGAATTATATATTATAAAAATTTTACATATAATGTAATATTTTTTAGATTATTAATGAAAATAAAATATTAGTAAGATTATAAAAATTAAATTAATTACATTTAAAAAAAAAATAATATTATTTTTTATTATATTTTTAATTATTATAATTAATATATATTAAAAATAATATTTATTTAATATGACAAATAAATTTTTATAATATATAATATTTATTTTAATAATTAAATTAAATGAATAATTAACATAATAAATATATTTATATAATATTTATATATAGGATATTTTAAATTAAAAATTTTTAATTATTTAATAAATTATTTTTAGGAAATAAAAATTAAATTTTTATTATAAAAAAGTGAAAAAAGTAATTAATTAAAATTAATAATTATAATAAATTATAATATATATATTTATAATAAAACAAAGAAATAAAATTATTATATTTATAAAGAAAAATTAAAAAAACCAGGGATAAAAATTATAATTAATTTTTATAATTATAAGTAAAATTTTAAAAATTATTTAAATATAATATTAATTACTAATAAATATTCTAAATTTACTTAGAATTATTATTTTTAAAATTATACTTTTAAATTAATAATTATTATTTTAAAATAATTTCTAAATACTTTAAAAAAATTTTAATTAAAAATAATTACTATCGAATATAATAATGAATTTTTCTTTTAAAAATATATAATATAAAATTATTTTTAATAAAATTATTATATTAACATTAAACTTTTAGCATTTAATATATAAAATCAAAATGAAAACGCTAAATATTTAAAAATTATAATTAAAATAAAAGCTTAATTAATAAAATTAAAAGTAAAATTACTTAATTATTTTTAAATGGAAATAACCAAAGTAATTATATATTTATATAACCGAATTCCTAAATATATTTATAATTAATAATTTTTATATAAATATTTTTATATTTATTTAATATATAAAAATAATATTATAATAAATAAAAAATTATAATAAATATATTTAAAAATATATAATTATAAAATATATATTATAATTTTAAATGTAAAATTAAAAAAGAATTATTTATAATAATTAAATTTATAAGCCTAAATAAATTATTTAATTAATTATAATTTATATAATATTTATAATATCTAAGTATTTATTTTATAAAAAATTATTTAAATAAAAAACATAGTATTTAATAAAAATATTATTTTTAATAAAAATATATTATTATTTAGAAATGATTTATTATATATAATAAAAAAAATAATTAAATAATTAATAAAAAAAAATAATTTTTTTTTAATAAACTAAAAACCTATTAAGACTAATTAATTAAAAAGAAAATAAAAAAAAAACTTTTATATTTATAAAAAATAATAATAAAAAAATACATATTAAAGAAAATAAATTTATAATGAATTTAAATATAAATAAATTATAATATAATTTTAAAAAGAATAAAAAGATTAATTATTTTTATATATCGTTTTATTTTATATTATATTTAATATTTAATATTATTTTTTTATTTCTAAGATTTTTATTTATTATATTTATTAATAAAATTATCCTAATAAGCTTAATGGTAATTTTTAACATTACGTTAAAATAAATTAAAAAAATATTATATATTTTTTATTTTAAAGTTATAGATTATATATGTAATTAGGAAATTATATTTAATGTAAAATACCTAAATATTATTACGGGATTAATGTATAGGGAATTAATTAACAAAATATAATTAATTAAAATAATTTATTATTTTAATTATTATTCTAATAAAAAAAATTAAAATAAATTTATTTTTAATTAATATAATTTAAAAAAATTAGATTATTTATTTTATAAAAAAAAAAAGATTTATAAAAAAGATTTCCCTTTATTACTAAAAATATATCGGGAATTTCGCGATTATTTCTTTAAAAAAAATTTTAAAATTACTAAGAAAAATTATTTTATAAATTACAAAAAAATAAACTCTTAGGTAAAAAAAAATTTAATAAAAATTAATAATTAATAAATATTTAATTATATATAAATATATATATATAAAATAAATAAATATAAATGGCTTTTTAAATATAAAATATAATTAATAATCTAAAAAAATTAATAAATAAAAAATAAGTATTTAAATATTTATATATTTATTTT
The DNA here is from genome assembly GCA_022495205.1 of Hypoxylon sp. FL1150. Classification (NCBI taxonomy): domain Eukaryota; kingdom Fungi; phylum Ascomycota; class Sordariomycetes; order Xylariales; family Hypoxylaceae; genus Hypoxylon; species Hypoxylon sp. FL1150. The sequence goes on along the minus strand of MU376309.1, from coordinate 80,465 downwards.
AATAAAATAATCATTTAAAATTTTAATCGTGATAATTATTTAATTTAATTTAGAATTAATTTAATATAATATAATAAATATATTTATTAATATTTTTTTAAGAAAAAAAATATATATGAAAATACCATTTAAATATAGAAAATCCTAAATAATATTTTTTTTATTAAAAATATTATATAAGTTATAAAAATTATTTTTACTCTAACAAAAGGAATTTACTAAAATATTCATATAATTAGGTTTTATAATTATTTTTTATAAATTTTATTATTTTATAAAGGATAGAATTTTTATTTTTTTTTATATAAATAATATAATCTTAATTTATTATTTTTCAAAATAAAAAAAAATAAATAGAATAATTAATGCTTTTTAAAATAAATATAATTTAATAAGAAAAAATAAATTGCAATAATTCTTAGGGATAAAAATAATTAAAAATCAATTAAAATAATTAATTTAATTATCATAAATTTTATATATTAATAAATTATGAAAAATACTAATTAGAAAAGAATTAATAAAAATTAATTTCATTTTAATAAAAACAAAGAAATTTTTTTTTTATACCGAAAAAATAGATTTTCAATCGATTTAATAATATTAATAAAAAATAAATTTAATTTTATACATAATTATTATAATTAAAATTAATATTATTTTCTTTATTTTTTAATTATTTTATTTTAATATAAACTTAAGCTTTAAGTATTATTTAAAAATTAATTATTTTATCCGATATTTTCTTTGAATGATATATAAATTATTATAATTTAGTAAAAAAGATATATTCGAAATAATAAATAACGTTTTATTTGCCGATAATTCTTTTAACCGGAAAAATTTTTAAATATATATAATAAAATTATTTAATAAAATAATTAAATGATATGTAAATAAATAAAATATAATAATTATTTTTATAATAAAAATAAAATTATTAATTTTTATATAAATTATAAAAAAAATTATATTTATATTTTATTTAATTAAAAAACTAAGAATTAATTTAAATTATAAATTAAATTAATTAATATATTTAAAAGGATATTAATTAAAAATAAAGAGGAATTATCTAAGGAAAATTTCACTAAGATTAAAGATATTTTCCCTAGAAGAAAAATTACTATTTACTTTAAAAATCATAATAAAATAACTTATTAATTTTAATTAAATAAAAATAAATTCTTTTATTAAAAAATAAATAAATTTAAAGGGATATATTAAATAAAAAAATACTTATAGCCTTTGGAATTAATCTTAATTAAAAATTAATATATATTTTATATTTATTTAATAAAAAATAATTTACCCTATTAGAATTTTATTAATAAAAAATTATAAAAAAAGTAATTTAGAATAATTAATATAATTATTAATATATTAAAAATGATTTTTTCTATTTGAATATATTTTTATTTAATATATATTAATAAAATATAATATATTTAAAAAATTAATTATAATTTTAATATAATATATTTTATAATTATAAAATTTTAAATACTAAAGCCCTTTGTAATAATAACGCACTTTAACGCATTATACCTTATAATTTATAATAATTAAAATATATATTTTAAATATATATTTTAATATTTAAAATTTTTTTTTATTTTTTTAATAAATATATTAAATATTTTATAATTATAACGTTTTATAAAAATTATATTATTATAATTATAATATTTTTAATATTATATTTTTTACGAAAATTACTATGGTTTTAATATTATATTAATTTTATATTTAAAATTTAAAATATATTAATTATAAATATTTTTAAAATTTAAATATTTTATAATTATAAAATTTATATAACGTTAATAAATATATATTTTAATCGTTAAAAAATATATATTAATATATATTTTAATTATTATAAATTATAAAAAAAAATATATTAAAATATATTATAATTATAAAAAGTTTTAATATTAAAAGTTTTATAATTATAAAATATATTATATTAAAATTATAATTAATTTTTTAAATATATTATATTTTATTAATATGGTAAATTTTAATTAAATAAACCGTTATATATATATATTAATTAATTAAATATATATTAAATATATTTATAATTTAATTATTATTTAATTTAATTATATTTAAATATTTATAATAATTTTAATATTATTAATACCTAAGTTTTTTAATATTTTAAATTATAATTTTAAATTATATAATTATATTATTTTTATTATAATATTTATATATAAATTTTATTTTATTTAAAATTTAATATCGTTAATATATTTTACCGTTTTTATTTACGATTTAATTAAATATTAAAAAGTAATTTTAAAAATATAAAAAATATTTTTTTTTAAATTTAATAATATTTTATTTTAAACGAATTATAAATTAAATTTAATTTAATTTATAATTAAATTTCGATAATTTATTAAATACGAAATTAATCGAATAAAATAAATTTTAAAAATAAATTTTAATATAAATTATAAATATATATATAAATTAATGAAAATAAATAACTTAAATTTTTATATTAAAAAATAGCAAATTAAAAAAAAAAATATTCCGATAAATATAATATTATTTTAATATTATAAATTTAAATTTAATTATAAAAAAAACTTATAAATATTTATAAATATATTAAAAAAATTAAAAAAAACGAATGAATATAATTTAATAATTAATTTTTAATTATTAATAATATTTTATATTTTAATTCGAATTAAATTTCATTGAAATAATTATTTATTATAATTCGAAATTAATATTATATAATTAAAAAAATAATAAAAATTTTCGTATTTAATAAATCAATTTATTTAATTAAAATAAATTTATATTTAATTTCTAAGAATATTAATATAAATTTTAATAAGAATCGAAATATAAAATAATTTTAAAAAAAACCATATAAAAATACTAATAAAAAATAATAAATTAAATTTAATATTTATATTTAAATATAATATTAATAAAAACCGATAAATATTTATATAAATTATATTAAATTTAATATAAAAAATTATATAAAATTATATATTAATTATAAATAAATTTTAAATTATAATTTAAAAAAATAATAAAAAATAAAATAAAATTATTAAAATTAAATAATATTTATAATTTTTCCGAAAAATAATTTATTTATTTTTAATTATTTAATATATAAATAAAAATAATAATATTTAATATAATTTAAAAAAATTATATTTTAATAAAAATTTAAAAATAATTTAAAAGAAAATAATTTTTTTTTGGTTAAAAGCAACACTAAACGTGCGGTATAGGTATGCGGAAATCTATTATGCGATATCCGGTCTGCGCATATCGTACACCCCCACTAACACTTTTAGGTGCAAATTCGCAGCGATTTTGTTAGCGAAACTGTCGGACCGACGCCTAATAAATTCGACTAATTGATAAATCATTAAAATTATCAATTATAATTATAGACATTCGTATTTGAATAATTCAATTGATTTTCAAGTCGCAAAATCGATTAAAATCATATTTAATAAAATAAAAAAAAATAAAAATTCTAAGCTAAATTATATCTTTTTAAAGAGCTTAATTTTAATCTAAATTTAATTATAATATATACCTTTTAAATTAAAATATTAATCCTAGAAAATATCATATAATTATTTTAAAATTATTTAAAATTATTCTCCCTTTTTAAATAATTCGATTAATTTATATATTATAAAATTAAAAAAAATCATATTAAATTAATTAAAAAAAAATAAAAATTTTAAATTAAATTATATAATTATAAAAAGCTTAATTTTAATTTAAATTAAATTAAAAAACTATAATCTTAAAATCTAAATAATTTCAAATAAAACTTTTAGAATATTTAAATATTATATATTTAAATTAAATTTAAATTAAAATTAAATATTATATAATAATATAATTTAATTTGAAATTTTTATTTTTTTCTAATTAATTTATTTTAATTTTAATTAATTTTATAATTTATAAATTAATTAAATTATTTAAATATAAATATTTATAATTAACGATTTTAATGAAAATTAAAATATATATTTAATTAATTAGCTATACGGTTATATTAATAGTTTTATTATATATTTATATAAATAAATATTAATACGGGGGTTAAGGGGTATAATATATACTATTAAAATATCATATAATAAATTTTCGCATACCCATACCGCACATTTAATGTTATTTTTATTTAATATTAAATAATAATTTATTTATTAATTAATATATTTTAAATGTAATTTTATAAATTCATTATAATATTTAAAAAAATAAATTATATTAATAATAATAATTTATATATTAATATATTTTACGTAATAAACCGTAATATTTATATATTATATATTAGAAATTAAATATTATAAATAATATTTAAAATGAAAATATTAAAAATTATTAAAATTAAATGGAAAAAATAATTTAAATTTTAAAAAATAAATAATTCGAATATATATATAAAAACGAAATATTAATATTTTAATTAGTATATTTCATATAAAATATCAGAATAAAATATATTATATATTTTATTTATATTTTCAAAAAATTTATTATTTTATATATAATTATAAAATAATTATAATATAAAATTTTATATATAAAAATATTATAATTAATTATATTAATTCCGTTGATTTTTAATTATTAATAATATATTTTAAAATATTTGTAAATTATTTTTTTTATTTATTTTTAATAATTTTAATTTTTAATTTTTATTATTAAAAAAAACTATTTATTAAATATGATATTATATTAATATATATTTAATAAAATAAAATCGCAAAATAAAATTAAACCGATTTTTATAAAATTATTATAATTATAATATATAAAGCGCTAAAAAACATTATAATTATAAAAATTTCTAATAAATTTATTTATTAAATTTTATAATAAATAAAAAAAAATCTCCGAAATATTTTAAATTTATAATAAATTAATTTATTAAATATATTATAATTATAATAATAAATTATAATATATATAAAATTTATTTTTTTAATAATTAATTTTATTTTATTATTTTATTTTAATTTTTAATTTTTAATTTATATAATTATATATTATATATTTTAAATTTATATTTTTTTTATTTATTATAATTATTATATATATAAATTAAATTATTATTAACATTATTATTATAATAATTATGGTTATAATGGTAATAGTAATGGTAATAATAATAGCTTTAAAATTGAGATTAAAGCTAGCTAGAAACAGCTGGTAATTACCTGCGATTTCGTTTTGTCGGGTACGCACTTATGTAGCACCCTAAGTAAAGGATTAGGTTACCTAACTGGAAACCCGCTTCAATCTTAGCACTCAGATAAGCAAAAGGCTCAGCGCCAAAGGGCTTTATAATCATAGCGATAACGGGGATTGGAACACCTGGCAATTAACGGGGGTGCGCTATAATCAACTGCTGTAAGGGCAGTTTTTCAGTACCAAGTCATCTGTAACTATAGCGTCTCTAGCATTATGTCATCGAATGGTGTGTTGGCGGTTTTAGAAGACGATTTTTCGTCGCACGTCTTAACTACCACAGTCAAGATCAAGACAACGGGAAATATATCTAGATATAACTAGAATTCGAACACTCCCAACCAGTTATTTGAGTCTTTGTATATACTAGAATTAAATTACCAGAATGGCCGAGACTGCACAGTCGGGACAAGCCCCTACGAAACTGATTTCGCACTTCCTCAATCGGTACGGGGTGCCGCAATGCATCGACATAGAAATCTTGCCACTGACCCGTACACAGCAATCCAAATGAACAATCTTCTGGCTGGGCTGAGCTATGGGATACCAACCAAAGCGACTTCTGGGACCGCGGCAAGCCCTCGCCCGCTCTTATCGATTGGATCGAGTCGAAGCCGGAGATCTTGCGCTCTACTTCGAATCAAAGATTGAAGGCGCTTGTTCCGGTGAGGCATTCGATCCCTCCCAATCGGCGCCTATGGGTGGTTCAAGCCCTATCAACACCTATTGCTAACATATGATTGACGGGGTAGGGCTGTGGGAAAGGTTATGACGTCGCGATGCTAGCGCTGCATGGATTTGATGTGTATGGGCTCGACGTGTCGCAAAAGGGTATAGAGACGGCGCAGGCGTATGCGACGGCGGAGCTAAAGAAGCCATCCCCCTATAACTTTGCCTCTGGAAACGATGGTAATCTTTCGGAAAACTCTATCGGCACTGTCAAATTTATACAAGGTGATTTCTTCCACCGTTATTGGGAAAAGGAAGTTGCGGGGGAAGAATTTCAAGGGTTCGATTTGATCTATGACTATACGGTAAGTTTCTCGGCGCTGAAAATATGAGATGTGATACTGGAGAATATACTAAACCCCTATTTATCTCTTATAGTTCCTCTGTGCTCTTTTGCCTGAGATGCGAAAAGATTGGTCCCGTCGCGTGGGCGAGCTTCTCGCCCCAAGTGGAGTCCTTGTATGTCTCGAGTTCCCCCTGTATAAGGATCTCAGAGCTCCAGGGCCGCCCTGGGGTTTGAAGGGAGTTCATTGGAATCTTCTCGCTGAGGGTGGTAATGGTATCATTGATGAGGATACTGCAAGTGAAAAGAAGCCCCTCCTAGGATCGTTTGATAGAGTGATTTATTTTCACCCGCCCCGATCGTACGAAAATGGAAAAGGAACAGATATGCTTAGTTGCTGGAAACTAAAGCAATGAATTCTAGTTTGGATTCCTTCCAAGAGCATGGCTGGTTTTGCTATATGGATCTCACCCTAACAGCTGAGGCTGTGTTTTCGGATCCTTCCCTACCTGGTAGATGAGGGTAACTATTAGGGCAGAAAAAAACCGTACTGCTAGTCTGCCTAGCAACCTTACCTACCTGATATGCTAGTTACAAGGACGTCCCCGTTTCGTACTTAGTTGCCGGATGCGACCAATTCATTCCGCCGGTGACCCAGAGATCCCTGATCGAGATGATCGAACAAGTGAGCTGCAATAAGCTCGCTGCCAACAGGCATTTTGCGACACCGGGCCCCTTTCCCATCCGCCACGCCGACCTCTTCCACAGCAACGTCATCGTAGACAAGACCTTCCAAGTCCTGGGAGTAATCGATTGGGAAGACGCTTGCACCGTTCCATGGGAGTTGATCGACGCTCAATGTTTCCTGAGAACGGTGGCCCGCTCTCTCAACCCACCAGAGCAGTATGATGAGTCAGATTAGCCGCTGGACCATGATGAGGAAGGGAGATAGGAGGATGAAAGGGCTTACTCGATGATGTGGAGAATAAAATATGATTTGGGAGCATGTTAGCTTATGTGGAGTACATTCTGTGTAATTGTTCCTTCATTTTGGATAAAAGAGGTAGGTACTGTTAGACTCGTAGGATATCGGATATGCGAGAGGTGATAGAGGTGATCTGACAATATTCAGAAAGCTTATAGTTCGTCACTCAAGAGAATGAAAGCTGTTGGAAAACTTCGCACCGCAGACAATCACCATCAATTCATACAAATATACCTGATCATTGATCAATGCTCGAACTATGACACTTACACAACCCATTATGCTCCCACGCCTGCATCGCAAACCGCATCAGTAACTGCCACCCGACGTATGTACACAACTAAGATATTCCGATACCCTCCTATTCCATTCAACCCTTTTATTTTCTATACTCCCAGCAGCCCTTGGAGTAGTTCCATCTCAGGTAGCTCTGGTACTGTTCTACCCACTGCCAGTTCCAGTATTGCGGAGTTGGGTTATATGGTGTTCTGGATGGCGCGGGCGCCATCGAAGCTTGGGCCGCCGTATACGATGCGGCAGGACCTGAATAGGAAGCCGTAGGTGGTGGAGTATAGTACACTGGGGCATTCGGGTATCTTGATGTTGAGTAGGCCGATCGGTTTGATGGTGTTGGCATATAGGAATTAGAAGCAGTCGGTGTAAAGGATGTTGCCGAGGGAGCGTACGGGGCCGAATTAGGTAGATACTGATGGGTTGCTCTTACTGAGGAATGCCAGCGTGTAGAAGACCCCCAAGGGTAAGCTGGAGCTGAGGAAGTTGATGGATTGTACGATGAGGGTCTTCGTATATCGAGGGCCTCGGGGGTCCATCCCGACCTCAGATAGGTCCATTGGATAGCAGCAGGACCAGCAGCACCGCTGCCACATTTCGTAAAGCTCTCACCCACGGTATCCCAGTTGTCGTCAAAATATACGTGAGCTACACCCCGAGGGCAACGATATCCCCGCAATTCTGCACTGACATGTTCGAAGTTTTGATACTTTTTTTCTCCTGTGATTCGGTCGACCGTGAAATCGTGCGGGGGCGAACTTGGAAAAGTTACTGTTAGCTCAAGCCCAAGCTCATCGATTGGGACAGCATGGAGGTTTCAGTAGTCAACGTACCGAATTGTGACCTTCGTTGCCTCAAGCCGACGAGCACACAAGTACACGAAATGTTCTGTAAGGGCCTTGACAAAGGCGTAAGGCTTGTTAAGTCTCCTGACTTCACGTCCCAGTGTCTGCCAATGTGACAGATTGTCCCATATTATTCGTACACCGTTGATTTCGCCCGATTGGTCGTAGGTAGGCAAATGGTAATAAGAGCGGAGGGGATCCATGATTTGGATAGTACGGAGACTCAGGTGATGATGCTGATAAGTGGTCAGAGAACTTGAACACAGGAGGCAATGGGGTCGAATTTACCAAGGTTGGATTTGGTCGTCGACGGTGCTAATGCGGTGGACAGTTCTGGTATCTCAAATGTCCTAAAAATTCGCCAGGACAACACAGACGCCGTCGTTCCAAGGGGTCCGCTATTCAAGGAGCCAACGTCTTAAATCTTTGTATCCTCTCTCCGCACTAGCTTTCGGGAATCAGCAGTGTTATGAGAATATCAGCTCTTGTGATTATACGACGGTTGGAGCCTAGGACGCATCAGAATATGGCGTGGTCCAAAATTCCAATTTTGCGTGTTCAGGATTGATGCTGCTGTAAACGTTCTCAAAGAATCATTGCAGGATTTCCGCATAACCCCCAGTTGCGCGAATAATGTATGGCTTGGGTTACCGGGGGCGACCCTTGACGTGATAGGTACTATTGTTCATGTGCCGTATTGTCTGTCTCTCTGCGTGTCCCTTCTCCGCCTGTTGTTTGAAAGGTAGAGTACTTTCTCTACGCCGAGTAATTTTCAAAGGTGATAAATCTTATCACGGCAAAAATTCAGACTCGGCGTGAATAGATATCTTTGGCCCACAACATTTGAACGTTTACTACGCACCGGCAGCAATGCGGAACTTGACCCAACCGCTTGTAATCCTGATGGTGGGCGAGAAGATCGTTGATGTCGATTCTTCACTCTGACATGACATGCTGATAACCTACCTACATTTCGCCAAAGCATCCTATACTAATAACTAAATCACCTTACCGTAAGCATGTGTTCATTCAGCCAAACATTCCCGTTAATTGCTGCGTCCAGTATAGTTTATAGAGACACAGATCATTAAGTTGACGATAATTCTGTCCGTCACGGCGTGGAATCACTTGACTAGCACCTAGGTTAATTTGCTCGACCCAGATTGGAGGTACATGAGCAGTAATCTGATGTGTTTATGTACCTAGACACATGGGTTCTAATTGGAAATATGTTTTAGCAGCGAAGTAGAAACGCAACGTCCCTTCTTGTGATAACAACCAGCAAGATAATTTTTCTATTTATCCCCGCTTCCTTGATAGGGTTAACTGCGGTAGGCTGTCGCCCCTGTCTCCTGGTGAGAATGGGTGACAACATGCAAGCTTGGTAAACTGCAAGGTTAAGGACCTAGTTAGCTTGCTGGGTCATTTATAGGTGCCTAAAACATCCACTCAAGTCGGCCGGGTCTGTTTCGATGTGCAGTTACTCCGCCGTTGACCCCCGCGGGTTGGCGATTATTGGTCTTGCGGTTCGCTGTCGATCCCTGCAAGGAGGTGCGGGCTTTGCTTATCCAGGTAACTCAATGTAAAGTTCTTTAGCTGTAGCTTACGACCAAAAGATGTCCAACTCCAATTCAATCAATTGACTAAACGATTGCATCTAAGAAACACAAGACAGAATAACGAGCGACGGAAGGGATATCGAACCAACAAATAACAATGCCTCCTACCCAACGAAACCGACCCTTGACGCGTCCTGCGCGCCCATGTCAGTCACTTACACTTATACAATCCCCTTCCCCCCTTTCTCCGGCATGCTCTATATCACCAACCAGGCCAGCAATTAGACATGATCAAACAGATATCCAAATACTCGAAGAAATCCTGGCGAGATATTTCCTTCTCGCACCCGAAACGTAGTAGTTATCTTCTCTCCTAAATCTGGGATATCATACAGTTTGTGGATTTAATGTTGGTTAGAGTCTAGGACGGTTGGAATAAGCTGGCGCTCAGGACTCCCAGTTTACATTTTCAGGGTCGGATCAATAGACTCTACTACGGCTATGTCAAAGAGCTGTGCATGGGACTAAGATTAACCGGTAATTCACAGTCACCTATAACTTGACATGATCCTTGGCAAGACAGGCATTACTATCTATGCGCCAGCCCTCTACTCCTAAATTTGAGGCAGTTTCTTACCGCCGAGGGGTCCTCAAAGCTAATGCAATTCAACATAGCCAGAATGCAGGTTGAGCATGAATATTCTTAGCCAACAGTGTTTAGGAATCGTTACAAGGGCTCATCTTAAATATCCGTATGGCAGGGGGTAATGAGAAACTTTAAAACACCAGCATTATTTGAGAAATGGATCCCTACCGAGCTACTGGTACCCCTAGCCATGTGCGAGAAGGTCGAGCCAGAAGGATGTTGACATCAACTCTCCACCCCAACATGATGCTCAGCTAGCATGTCTTGGTGGTGTGGCCAAGACCCTTGTCATACCTTTGGTAACACCAAGGGCCGAGCAAACTATATTGCAAGCAAAGAGGATTTATTTCTATCAATTGTCTCAAATCGCTGCCTTAGCTATTTAGTGTATCTACCTCCTTTGCGAATATTCATCATATCTGATTCCGAATTAAGATACACCGTAAACTTTTCTATTATTTTATACCCTTGCATGACAGACATGACCACGTTTACCAACGAGTCTTATAACACCAGGTCCATTACTACCACACCTTTTGACCCTTTGCCATAGATAGTTAGCTTAGTTCGGTCAACCTAGATAGGTTAGTATATATAGTTCCCTAATTCCTACTTACTTGAGGTACGTAGATGGCGCTTGTGCTGGTAGTAGGTTGCAATTAAGTGCCACTTCTTTGATTGGGTGATAGCCGCCTCTGAATAGCTATCGGTTACGTTCGAATTGACTGTTGGTTACATTTGATGAGACGAGTAGGTGCTTTACCTAAAAGGGGGTTTGTTGGTTTGGTACTGCAGCTGCAGAACCCACTTCACTCGCCGTATGACTAATTTGATCTCCTATCCCATCTTAGTTAGATACTTTCAAAGATCCTAGTGCTTCATACTTCTTACATTGCTCAACATTGTCCTCCGTCGCCAAACCTGTCAAATTACCTCGTCAGATCGATCTACGCGTTTAGTGACTGGCATCGACTTATAACGTCAACATGTCTGATCGAGGCTATTTTGTCGATGAAGATGACGAATGTGAAGTCGAGACGGAAGCGGAACCTCGCGATCGATATTACGAGTAAGTATCTCTAGAACTCCTTCCACTCACCAACATGGTCATTTCTTACCAGGGGACACCAAGACGCGGCTCTGGTATCCGCTAATCCATCGTATTGTAGAAACTACTATTGCCCGCTCCGTATAGGGGATGTTCTAGATGGGCGATACCGTATCGAACACAAACTTGGCTGGGGAGGCTTCTCCACCGTATGGTTAGCCTGCGATGCCCTTGAATACAAAGGTGTGGCTTTAAAGGTCATGACTCACGGCTGGCGGGGAGATCACGAGCTTTACATGCACAACGAGATCATTCGGAGGGCTGGACGAAATATCTCCAGCTATCTTGTCACCTACCAAAGAGCTTTTCGCATTCCTGGGCGCCTGGGCCAAGTCCATACTGTCCTTGTGCTTCCTCTTCGAGGACCAAGTCTTGACACCGTTTGCTTGAGAATCCCTCCATCCTTTCGAGTCCCCGCGGCGAAACATTTACTCTTGGGTTTAAAATGTTTGCACGATATCGGCATTGTGCATTCCGGTAAGCTTTGGTATCAACTATTATCTTAGTAGAAATAAAGCTTAGGTAGATATACGTGCAGATATTAACAGCGGATCGGCGATGTGGGATATCGGTTCGATAGACAGCTGGTCGACCGCCCAAATATACGAGCGCTTTGGTCGGCCGCGCAAGGTCCAACTTGAAGAGGTGGAAGGAGGTGGAGAGCTCGTGGAACCGATCAGCGTTCCCCAGGATATGATCAAGCCATCGTTGCATCTAGGCGACTTCGGCCACTCCATCCTTTCGGGAACGATATTAGAGAACCCGATCCAATTTCCACTGATGTTTTGTGCTCCCGAGAGATTTCACGGCATGAATCCGAGCTTCGCAAGCGACATATGGAGCTTCACATGTGTTCTTGTTCAGCTATACATAGGAACCGAAGTCGCATATGGCGATGGGCTGACATTTGTTTGTCGCCTTGTTGGCGCGCTAGGCCCGTTTCCGGAGCACTGGAAGGGTCGCTATCCCGGTGATAACGTAGCGAAAGATTGGTGGTATGATCAGACCGGTCGGATGCCTCGGACCAAGGTTCTGGGGGAGTACGAAACCCTTGAAGCCAAAATTGACCGCTGTCGGCCTGAGATCTCGCGAGATGAGCGACGGCATGCTTTATCAGTTACGCGGAGGGGGCTTCAGTATCTTCCGGAGCAGAGGATGACTGCTGCGGAAATGCTGGAAGATCCTTCATTCAAGGCTTTGATGTCATACTACGAGCATTAGAACTTCTATAGATTGTGCATACTATATATAGGAGGGTTTCGCCCCAATATAATTGCTTGCCTTCTCAAATAATTTCAGCAGGATTCTGTTGCCTTGTCACGAGATCTGTTGCAGCTGTTCACAACACTATCGCTGCTTATGTGTCTTGGCATATGACACGTGATTCAGAAGCTCAGTCTTTATATTGGCCTAGGAACTTGTTTGAGCACGTCCCTTGACATGAATCGGCCAGAAATTCGCCTTAGGTGGGCTAGGGCATTGGCCAGTCAGGCCCAAGAATCGTCCGTAGCTCACCAAGAGCGGCAAGTGCTTTGGGTACCTGATAGGCACAATATCCGAATCACTAGAGCTATCCTAAGCGCTTCCTGGCGGTTATTCGACCTTGTATAGGATTTGAGTCTAGTGCGTAGTGTGTTGGTTGACTTATCCACTCTCTCGGGTTTAGGCATAACTAGGTAGTGACGAACAGGCAACACGAAAACTTGAGGTAACTTACACGTTCCCAACTTACCTACCGTAGCAGGGGTGGAAGTGTTTTAAAAACCAATATATTTACAGGAAATAATTCCTCTGAAAATGAGCTGTTATATTTAGGGCAAATGATTTATAATGTAATATATAATTTCGCATTTTAAATATTTAAAATAATTGCCCGATAGGATTAAAATTAAATTTAAATATTTATATGAAATTTTAATTATCTCATTAAATAACTAGATTAATTACTAATATTATAATTACTTAGATTATTTTATTTACCCATTTAATTTAATCCTAATTAATTATTTAAAATAATAATTATTTATATTTATATATATTTAAATTATTTTTAATTATAAATTTCATTAATTATTATTTAATTTTTATTATTTATTATTTATATCACATAGGTTTTTTAGATTATATTTTTTATTATATAGGTTTTTTCATATTATTTTATATATTATTTATATTATTTTATTTATTATTTATAATTTTTTAATCGCATTATTAAAAAATTTAGAAAAAATCCTAATAATATAATTAATATATTATATAATTTTATATAAACCTTATAATATTTTAATTTTATAATATTAATTTTATTAATTTCGATAATAAATTTTAAATTTTATTTTAATATATATTATATTTCATTTTTAATATATATATAAATTAAATAATTAAATAAATTTATTAGAATTTAAAAGGTTTTTATAATTAATCTATTCGTTTTAATTACATTTAATCATTTATATTTATATTTACATTTTTTAATTTTAAAATTTCTAATTATTAATATTATTTAATTATATATCTAAATAAATATAAATTCATATAAAATTATATTATTATTATAATATTAAAATATTATATTTTTATTATTTATTTATTAATATCATTTATATATTATTTCATTAATAAAATAATAATTCATATAATATTTAATTATTATTATAATATTAAAATTTTATATCCTTATTAAATAATTATTAATATTAATTACATATTATTTTATTAATTAAAAAATAATTCATATAATATCTATTATTATTATAATATTAAAATTTTATATTTTTATTAATTATTTATTAATATATTTTATTTATTATTTTATTAATATATTAATAATTTATTTTATTAAATTCGCTTTTAATTATAAATAATATATTTATATTTACCTAAATAAATTATAATTATAATAATTAATTTTATATTATAAAAAATATATAATAAATAAATAAAATTTATTATCATATTAATATTTTTAAAAATATTTATTATTTATCGCTATAATATTAATATTTTTATTAATTAATAAATTACGGTTATTTATATTTATTATATCCATTTAAAATTCTAATTAATAAATATATATTTATTTTATATATATATAATATAAGATTTTATAAAATTAATTATTATAATATTAATAATAATAAATTTTTCTATTATTTTTTCTAATATTTAAAATAAAAAAATATCATTTTACTTATATATATTATTTAAAAAAGTTATAATTATAAAAATATATTTTATATCTTATATTTTAAAAACGAATATATAATTAATTTAAATAAAATCGCTATTATATATTTATATATAATTATTTTAATTAAATATTAGATATTTTAAATTAAATTTATTAAATATATATAAATATTAATATTATATTAATTTATAATATATATATATTATTTATATTATCTAGATATTTAATAAAATAAATATTAATATTTATATAATAAATTATAATAAAATTAATATATATATTTATTAAAATTAAATATAAATTTTTAAAACCATTTAATTATTATATTAATATTATAATAAATAATATTTTAATTATAATTATTTATATATATTATTTTTAATAATTTTATAAATTAAAATAATGTTTTTTTAATTTTATTTAAAAAAAAATTAATTTTTTAAATAAAATAATATATATTAATAATATATTTAAATGAAATTTAATTAATTATATATAAATTTAAATATAATGCGTTAATTAATAATAATATATTTTATATATATTTAATTTAATTTTATAATTATTAAGATATATGGCTATTAGTATGTGTGATATGTGTGGCACGTGCGCGGGGAGGCTCTGCGCATATGCTAGGGCAATGCTTATCTCAGAAGCTCAGACCAGGATCGCAAAATGTATCTTTCTAGCCACATAGCTTTTTAGCTAATCAGACCCCTAACTTATCCCTCCCCCACAAATTTTACTTTCCTGGTTTAAATCAAATTAATTAATTTTCCAAGCATAAATAACTTTTAATTTATTAAAAATAATTATTAAAAATTTAGATAATTTAAAATTAATAAAAATAATTGAATTTATTATTTTTATAAGTAATTATATATTTATTTACTATCTTAAAATAATACATTTATTAATTTTAGCTTAGAAAATACGAAAATTCAAGTATATAAATTACATGATTACGATTATAAATAATTTTAAAATAATAATATAAATGTTTTTTTATAATAATATAATAATTAATAATCATATCTAAATAAAAATTAATTTAAAAAATAAAAAATTTAATTTTTTATTTTTAAATTATATTTTTATTTAGATTATATATATGGTTATTAGAATGAATGATATATTTATTTAGTTATAAATAGCTTTAATATTATAATACAATCATTTTTTTATAATAATATAATAATTACTAATTACATTTAAATAAAAATTAATTTATAAAATAAAAAATTTAATTTTCTATCCCTAAATTATATTTTTATTTAAATTATACATATAATTATAATTAAATATTTATTTTATTATTCTAAAAACATTTAGTAAAATCAAAAATATCGTAATATTAACCTTATATTATTTTTTAAATAATATATTTATTTTTATTTATATAAATATATAAAATAATTATAAAAAATAATTATATTAATATTTAATTTCTAAATATAATTTTATAATAATATTATATATAATAATCTAATATTTCACAAATATATATTTAAAATTTATTATAATTATATGATAAAATATCGCAATAATCTTAAAATCGCCAAGTTCAGCTCAAACCTCAATTCAAAAGACGTCACACCTAGACCCACAGATACATCTGCATGGACCAATGGCAATGTGGCTGGGTGGCGTAGCCCCCCGTCTTTCGAATTGAGGTCTAAGCTAGCTGAGATAAAGCAATGCTAGCTAATCGCACAAGGATTTAGGCAAGGCTTTCGAGCCTTACAATTATACGTAATTAATTAAATATCGTTAATATTATCGTTTTTTTTATTTTACATTTCTTTTTTATTATATATTTTTATTTAATTATTTTAGTAATTTAATATTAATTAATTATTAAATTTTATAATAAATTAATTAAAATAAAAAAATTTAATTAATTATTAAATTAAATTTATTATATTTAAAATAATTAAATTATTATTTTTTTTTTTTCTAATTATAATAATTATGGCTAATGATTAAATTATATTTTATTAAATGAAATAATAATTATTAAATTAAATTTATTTATTTTAAAATAATTAGATTATTACTTTTTTTTTTTTTTATAATAATTATAATTAATATTATATTAAATAAAAATTTAAAGCATATTAATTATCGGATTAAACTTATTATTTTTAAAATAATTAAATTATTATTTTTTTTTTTTTTAATTATAATAATTACGGCTAATAATATTTTTTAAATTTTATATTTATTACGTATTATAAGCCCGCATTTTTTATTTTATAATAATTCCGTAATTTTTATATATGAAAAATAAAACTATATATTATAAATGAATGATTTTTTAAATAAATAAATTATTATTAATAATATTTACGTATTTAAAAGCCAGAATTTTTTACTTAATAATAATAAATTTATATTTTATATATATATATATATAAAAAATAATAATTATAAATTATTATATATAAAAATAAATAATTTTTTAAATAAATAAATTATTAATTATATTAAAATTAATAAGTTTATTATTAAAATTATTTTTAAATAATAATATAATTTTTTTCGATTTTTTTTATAAGTAAAATATTTATTTTAAATTTATATATTAAACTTAATATTTTTTATATATATTAATTTAAATAATAATTTAATTTTTCATAATCATATAATAAAACTTTAGTAATAAATAAAAAATTAAATAAAAAAAAAAATTTATTAAAAACTAAATAAATTAATAAAATAATCGTAATTATATTATATAAAAAAATAAAAGGAAAGAAAAAATTTACTAATGTTAAAATATATGGCTATTAATATATATAATATATATGGCATATACGTAAAGAAATTTTACGTACGTATTAGGGTAATGCTAATTAATCGCATAAAAATTTAAATAAAGCTTTCGAATTTTATAATTATATATAATCAATTAAATATCGTTAATATTATCGTTTTTTTTATTTCGCATTTTTTTTTCGTTATACGTTTTTATTTAATTACCTTAGTAATTTAATAATAATATTTTTAATTTATTTTTATTAATTTATATAAATATATAATTAAAAAAATATAAATATTTTTTATATAATTATTATATTTAATTTATTAATTTAAAATTATTATATTTAAATATATTATAAAAAATTATTTAAATTATTAATTAAATATTATATTTAAATAATAATATTTTTTTAATATTTAAATAATTTATTTTATAAATGTAATATTTAAAATATTTAATAAATATTAAATTATTAATATTAAATTATAATATATAAAATATATGAAATTACAAATATTAAAATATAAAAATTTCAATTTTTTTTTTTTTTATTTTATATAAAATATTAAATAATTAAATTTATTATATTAAATAAAATATCATTTTAATATTATAAATGAAATATTATTTATTAATATTTAATTTATTAATATAAATTTTTTTTTATTAGGTAATTAAAATTTATTATTATAATATATTTAGTAATGAAATTATAAAAATATATTATAATATATATATTTAATTATAATATATTTTTATATTATTAAAATTTATTTATATTACTAGCGATATTAAAAGTAATGGTAATAAATTATCTTTTTATACTTATTAAATTTTTATTTTAAAATATTAATTATAATGAATTAATATAAAATTTAAATTAAAACCTAATTATTAATAAAATATAATAATATAAAAAATTAAATATAATTTTATAATTAATTATAATTAATTATATATTATTATATTTATTTTCATTTATATTATTATTAATTAAAATATTTACATATTTAATTATTTTTATAAATGTTATTATAATAGTTTTAATTAAATTATTAATATTTTTATATATATTACTAATAAATTTAATAAATTAAATATTAAGATATTTACATTATAATTATTATTAAAGGAAAATTAATATAAATAATCCTTAGATAATATATGAAAATATTTCATAATTCTTAAAATGATATTTAAAAGATTATAATTAATATATATTTAATAAAAATTAAAATATTTATAATTATATAATATAATTATTAATAATTTTAAATGTAAATATTATATTATAAAATAACATATATGTTAATTTAAATAATCTTATATATTTAAAATGATATAAATTAAATAATTTAATTAATATGATATTAAATATTAAAACGATAATTTCTAATATTAAATCTAAGTTTATTATTCTTTATTTTTACTTATAAATATTTTATTTAGCTTTTAAAAAGCTTTTTATTATATATTATATTTATTTAATTTAATGATAAAATTAATTATTTTTCTTAATATTAAATAAATCATTAAATTATTATATTATTAGATTTCTAAATGTTTTTTATCCACCTCTAATATAATAAAAATAATAATATTTATATTCATAAAATCTTTTAAATTTAATATTTTTTATTTACTAAAATATATTACTAATAAATACCATTATCTATGTATATAATAATATTTTTTCGCTATTTATTTCTATGCGAATATTTTTATCTAATTATTTTATTATCTTAAAATTTTTAATAATATTTTTAGAATCTAAATTATATAAATTAAATACTAATAATATAATATTTTTAAATTAAAATTAATCTTTAATATTTAATATATATAAAATAATATAATACCCTAATAATAATTAATAAAAATTAAAAAATACCCCGAAACCATTAATAAATATCTTTATAAATATTAAAATGATTTTAATAATAATTAGGTTTATTTAATTTTATATTTTTTTAAAATAATTATAATTATAATAATTTAATTTAAATTCTTTATATATAAAATATATATAATATAATAAAACTTTATTATATTTAATATAAATATTTTTATTTTTATTTTCATTATATTTAATTTTTAAAATATATTAGATTAAATAATATTTAATAATTTTCTTTAAAAAAATATTATTTTTATATTTCCGGAAAAGGATATTTTATTTTGATTATATATTTTAATAATTAAGCTTTAATAATTTAAAGCTAAGATTTATATAACATTTATTATAATTATAATTTTTAAATATAATAAAAATTAAAAATAAATTTCACTTAGAAATATTAATAATATTTTTATTAATAATAAATTTATTTTTTTCTAATAAAATTTCTATATTATCTAATATATCTAAATATTTATTTTTATTAAATTATGAAATTATAAATTTAAATTATAATATTATTTTATTTTCATTTATTAATAAATAATTATATTCATTAATAAAAAAGTTTGATTTATCTAGTAAATTAAATTTCATAATATATTTAATATGAAAATATATAATATCTTAGTTTTTATTTTTTATATTATAATAAAAGTAATTTATATTATAGTATTTATAATATATAAAATCGCCTAAAAAAACTAAAATATTAGAATTAAAAAAATACGGATATATTTTACTAGATATCCGAATAAAATTTATTTATATTTAAAAATAATAAAATTTTAATAGTTTTTTAATAAAAATCTTTAGGTTATAATGCATTTTTTTTTTATAAATATCTAATACCATTAAGTTTTTAAATATTTTTATAAGATTAAAAAATATTAATTTAATTAATATAATTAATATAGATTTTACTTTAATATTATTATTATTATTATTTGATAAAACTTTATAAAGTTTAATATATACTAATATATTATAATTATATTTTATATAAATTTTCTTTTTCCCCTTAATAAATACCCTTTTTTTTTTATATATAAAATCTTTTTTATATATAAAATGTTTTTTATAATTATTAATTTATTATTTTAATTTTTCTATTAATATAATATATTAAATGTAAATTTTAATTACTAATTTTTTAGTTTTAAAAAATATATTTATTTCGTATATATTAATAAATAATATCTTATTATAAAATTTATTAATAAATATTAATATTTATTTAAATAATTTAATTATATTAAGATAAATTTATTTATTAAAATATTATATTAAATATAATACCTTATATAATAATGCTTATTATTTTTTATTAATTTTATATATATTTATGTAATTTATAAAACCCATTTTAAAATCAAATAATATAATATTTTTATTATATTTATATAAAATTAATTTAGAAATATTAATAATAAATATATTTAAAAAATATTATCATAATAATAATTCTTTTAATAATTTAATATTAATATTATTATTTTTATATTTCTTTTAATTAAATAATATAAATTTAATTATATTAATATTAAAATCAATTATATTATTATAATTAATAATGTTAATTATATCGGTAATATTAAATATCTTAATATTATTATTTAAAATTATTATAACGCTATTATAAATTTTATTTATATTAATATATATTAATATTTCATTAGAATATATAATTCTTATAATTATAAATTTTATATATAATATATAATTTATAATTAAATTTACTAGATAATTTATTAAAATTACTATTCTAAATGATATTATTACTTAGATTTTATCTAATATTTTTCTTTATATTCTATATAATATTATTTATATTATTATTTATTATATTATTATTAGTAATAAAACCATTATTATTTATCATAATATAATTAAATAAATTATCATTATATATTAATTTATTATTAATAATATTATTATTAAATATATTTAATATTAAATTATTATTTAAAATTTAATTTCAAATGTTATTTAAAATTCTATTATATTAATTATAATTTTTAATATCATTTTCATTTAATGCATTTTCTTTAACCTAATATATAATAATATTATATTATATTTTAATATACTAATAATTATATTCATATTTTTTTATATTTTAATAATCCGGTATAATAAATATTATAATTATTATTAATATTTAAATAATATATTAAATTTCTATAAATATAATAATAATATAATTTAATATATTATCATATTAATTAGCAAATTATATATATTTAATAAATAATTAAATATATTTATTTAATAATTAAATAAATATATTTTTTTTTTTTTTTATTCTTTTTTTTTTTATAATTTATTACTAAGAATATTAATTATTTTTAATTTATAATTTATAATTTATATACTAATAATATACTTTTTAAAACCATATTATAATTTAAATTACTTATTTTTTTTTATATATTAATTTAATTTATAATCATTTAAATTTAATAAATTCTTATTCATTTTACATTTATAATTTAATTTTATATATATAATCCTTTATTTTTATACATATAAAATATAATAACCATATTAAATATAAATAAATTAAATAATCCTTTTATCCTTAAAATAAACCAAAGCAAAATATAAATAAAAATTATAAACTAATAAAATATATTATTAATTTTCTACCCACATAATAAACTAATATTATTTCTATTAATTTGAAATTACTAATCATAAAATATTAATATTTAATTAAAATAATAGAATTAAAAAACCCATTATATTATTAATTTAAATAAATAAAAATCGCTAAAATAATGCCAAAAGTAATAAAATTTTAGTTTCTAATAATTTTATTCGAAATAAATATATATTTAAAAATATAATTAAAATTCTAATTAAAAAACTATATTTATATATATTTTATACCTTATTATATAAAAATTATATAAAAGTTATATCGGATAATAAAATATATAAAAATAATAATAAATTAAATTATTTATTATATTTATTTAAAAATACATTAATTAATAATATTAAATATAATAAAATAAAATTTATAATATAATTAGAAATAATAAAATATTTTATTACTTTTAAAATCCCGAAATTTATAATATATGCCATTAAAATATTTATTTTAAAATTAAATATATTATCCATAATATTTTATAAATTATAAAAATATACCATTAGAATAATTAATAATTTAAAATATAATTATTTATATAAAAAATTATATATATAATATTAATTTTATATAATATTCTAGATAATATTTAATATTAATAAATATTATAAATATATATTAAAAATCTAATAACTAAATACCTAGATAAAATAAATAATAATATTAATAAATTTAAAATTAAAAAATTTTTATTAGATTAATTCAATGTAAATCTAATAAAAAATATTTTTAGAAATTATATAAAAATCTTTAATATAAATAATATAATAATAAATCGCAAATCTATTATTTATTAATATTTACGTAATTAATTTATAAATTTTAAATATATATTAATCCTTTTAATTATTTCCAAAATAATAATAAATAAAAATAATAGCTATAAATGAAATAAAAAAATTTCAAACTAATAAATTAAAAATAATAATATTTGGGAATAAATTAATTACTCTTTCAATTATATATATCTTATAAAAAAATTAAAAAAATTAAAAATTAATAAATCTTTTAAATAAATTACTAAGCTTAAACCTAAAATAAAAATATCATAAAAAACTCCCAAGGTAATTATTTTTATATTATTTAAATTAATAACTAAGCGGATAATTTTCGATATATTACCATTACCGCTTAGCTTATTAAAAATATAATCTAAAAATACCAATGAAAATATATTAATATAAATATTTAATTTATAAAAAGTATAACCTAATAATATTAATAAAAATAAATTAATATAAATAATTACCTTAGAAAAAATTCAATTTAATATTAATAATATTATTAATTTTATTAAAATTATTTTAATTAAAACCATTATAATTAAAATAATTATCATTAAAATTATTATTATAAAATTTATTATCATTATTAAAATAATTAATATTTTTAATATCATATATATTAATAATTTTATTAATATTAATAATAATATTATTATATTAAATAATTATATATTTACTTTTAATTATACGTAATAAAATATTAAATTTATAAAATTAATTTTTTATATATTAAAAAACATATTATATAGCCCTAATAATATATAATTTAACTTTTTTATATTAATATTAAAATTATTAAATATAAAAATCCATTTAATCTTAGTTAATTTATTTTAGTTATTTCAATTAGTTTAATCATATAATCTAATTAAATTATTTAATTTTATTATAAAATTATTTATAGATTTTAATATAAAAAATAATAATATATTAATATTTATATTAAATTTTAATACATTTATATTTAAATTAAATTTTCCGATATTATAAATTAAAAAATCGATCATATAAAAATAAATATCTAAGAAATTATTAATGAAAAAAAAAGCATTTATTAAATCATTTAATAAAAAGCCATTAGGTAAAAAACCCATAATATAAATTTCTAATAATATAGATGAATTCATATTAAATACCTTAGCGCTTAATAATATAATAATAAAAATAATTATTATAATAAAATTTCTTATAAATAAATTAATAATTATAAAAATTAAAAGTAAAAAATAATTAAATAATAAATTTATAATATAATTATTTAATAATAAAAATATATTAATATTAAATAATATAATAATAAATAATATAATTATAAATATAATATTAATAAATAAATTAATTAAAATTAAATAAAAAAAAACAAATAATATAAATAAAAATTTAAAATATATAATATATTATTTTTCTCATTAGAAAAAATAATTATAAATAAATTATAATTATATAATTATTATATTATAAAAAATAATAATTTATTTATTTAAATATTAAATAATCATTTAATAATAAATATATATAATAAATTAATATTAATAATATTATATTATAAATTATTATATAATATAATTATATAAATTATATTTCTAATATTTTATTTATTATAATTATTATTAAAAACCTTATAAATTAATTTAAAATTTTAAAAATAAAAATCAAATTTATAATTAGGTTTTATTATTTACGTAAATAATAAATAATTAATTATATTAATTACTAATCTATTAATTAATTTATTATTTAAATTCCCATTAGATTTATTAATTAATTTAATATAAAATATTATAACCTAGCCCTTATTATTAATAATAATTTTTTTATAAAAATTAAATAATATTATTAATTTATTAGTAATATTATCTAAGTTTATATCTTATTAATTTTTAAATAATATTTATTTAAATTCATTTAATATTATATTTTATAAAAAAAAATAAATAAAAAAATAATCTTTTAATATCTAAGTAATAAGCTTAAAAGGGTTTATATTTTAATTCTTAAATAAAAATGCAATTATTTTGATATTTTTTAATAAAAATAATTAGGTATTTTACTTATTATTCATGATAAAAAATCTTAATATATTAATTTAAAAAATACCATTTAATATTTTATTAAATATATTCTAAATTAAAAATATAATTATCTTATTAACTTTTTTATTTATAAGTAAATTATTATCTTTAGATTAAATATAATAATTATATTTATAAATTCCGATAAAATAATATTAAAATAATAAACTATAATATTATTATAAAACGAATTTATATTTAAAATACCTTATAATATTATTTATATAAAATTATTTCTTTCATATTAAATTTATATAAACGAAATATTAATTATTAAAAATTATATATTTATTTTTCTATAAAAAACTAAAATATTTTTTATAAAGGAATTTAACTAATATACTTTTAATAAAAATAATATGCTTATAACGCTTTTATTATATAAATTTAATATTTATATTAAATAAATTTTTATTATTATATATAAATTCATTATTAAAACGAATATATTTAATGATAATTATAATTATTTTTTTAAATGAATTATCATTAATATTCCATAATATATTAAAAAATAATTGCAAATTTTCCATGGGTATATCTAAATTAATTATAATTTTAACTTTACTTTTATTTTATTTAATAATTCTTTTAAATATATCCCATTTAAATATAAAAAAAAATAATATTTTTTAATATCTAAGAAATTTTTTATATATTTTTTTAATAATTAATAAATTAATATATATTATTTTATAAATTTTCTAAAAAGTTTATTTAGAAATAAAATAAAATATATATATTTATATATAAGTATCAAAAAAAAATAATTAAAATTTAATAATATATTTAATAAAAACTTCATTTTAATTTATTATAATAATATAAATTAATTAAAAAATATAAAATAAATAATCAAAATTATACTAATTAAATTAAAATATTATTAATAAATTATATAATATATAATTAATAATTAATAATATTAATATAAAAGGTTTTTACGAAATAAATAATTATTAAAAAAAAATAAAATAATTATATAAATTTTAAAATATTTAATAGGTAATTTATTAAAAAAAAACTTAAATGATTTAATTAGTAAATAACTAATAATTTTATTTAATAATTAATATTTTTTTAATAATTATATAAGATTTTTATTAAATTTAGATTTTTTAATAAATATATATCTAATTTAAATATAAATAACCATTATTTATGATTAGATAATCCATTTATATATCCAAATAATTATTCTATAAAATGGGGTAATTAATCCTTGACTTATAGCAACTAGTATATGGGGCAAGGCAACCAGAAAAACTTGCATAGAATGGTTTCCCACAACCCCCCATCCCCGCTACAATAGGCATCCCCCTAGAGCTAGCAATATTATTTCAAGATATACTCCATACCCAGGGGAGGCGCTTATCTTGGTAGTCACTGGGCAGGTTTCCGGTCTAGAATGGTGTATTCTTGAAGAGCTAATGGTCAGTTACGGGTGGACCTGCCTTGCCGTGGGAGGTGTATTAAACCAACAGATACATGGAATGTCATAGTTACGTCTCATAATGGTGTGCCATTGGGATCTTAGATGAGAATAAAATCACAGCCAGGCAATCCATGATCTATGGCACGAGCTAGTCGGCTTAATTACGAAGAAATATATATATAAACTAGACGTCTCTATATGCTACTTTTAGTTATAGCAGGATTTCCAGTATTACCTTTATTCTTATTCTTTGAAAAACCTGATCTTAATTATCACCCTCTTTCTCCTTTATAGCACCATGTTTGCCCAGAAACAGCGCGCCTTTGGTCTGTCAGAACCTCCTTTTCTATCTTAATAATACTGACTAGAACACAGATAAGGTCGATATCAGATTTATAACATACGTGATACTTACGCTTGTTATTGTTTTCTACAGTATGCCGGAGCCCATGTATTGATAGGCGGAACTAATCGCATTCTAGTACTCGCTCTCACGGGGTATATTTCAACATCACCAGGGATTCCTGACTTGTTCCTCATGAAGCTTGATGCAAACTTGTCAGATGTCTTGGAAGTAAGAGTTGGATATTACGGTAGGCTTTGCCAACTACAGGTTCACTGAATTTCCCACTTACTTGCTTGCATATTAAGGATGTGCGCCTCTCAGGGGCCAGAAAGTCCATTGGTTTGCGGGCAAACTTACTCCGTACCGACAGAGCAACTCTTCGGCAAGCTCTGGGGTCAAAACTCGACGGATCCCAACATACAGGGAGACGTTACCGCTTTGCTGTCCATCGCGAAGATTATCCAGACCAAAATCTTCTATCCCCTCCTGGCTGGCTCCGCGGGGCTATTCTCCCTCGCCATCGTGACGTTGCTACTTCTCAAAAGATACATCAAAAGCATAGTACCCAACGCCGAGATCAAGCAGAAACGTCTCAGGCTGGCCTTGTCGATATTCCGGCAGTATGCATTTGCCTCGGCGCTGGCCGCAGCATTTTCGACAACTCAGGCTACCGGCGCCCTGAATTTCTCTACGACGTCCCTGCCGGGGTCAGCGGGTCAAATCGTTGTCACGGCTGGCCTCCCCATACAGGGCTTGCAGTGGACGACAGTTGGACTTCTGGCAGTCATGCACTACTCCGTTTCTGGCATGTTTTCACCAAATGCTGGTCCAATGCTGCCACCACCAGTCGGGATGCCGTTACCGATGATGCCGCCCCCGCCGCCACCTCCGCCTCCAATGCGTTAAAGGTGGACATACTCAGAGGAGTGATGTGGACAATTATAACACTGATATGTACCCAGGTCTCGCGACACCTGAGTGTAAATTGAGTTAGGGAGGGTAAGGAAGCATTTTGTATGTAATTTTAGATATCTAGACTTAGTTAGAAGCGAATAAGGCAGTTGAGAATTATATAGTTGATATAGTAACGACACCCAGGTCATAATTCACCCTAAATAGTGCGAGGGTTCGTCCACCCCAATATTGTCATCGGTAATAACTTAGGAACTAAACAAAATGCTCTGGTCGGAAGCCGTATCTCAATGAAATATGCCTGAAAATCCAACTCACAATAGCTCGTTATATCTCTGTGGGGTTTGTAGATTCTTGGGTTTAAGTTCTATACCGGCCCGAGGTAGTTAATAATTAATACTTTGTTTGAGCTTGTTAATTAGGTCCTCCAGGGGGTTCCACTAACGATTGTGTGACGTGATCATGGTTAACTAGACCAATTAATTTCAACCAGTAACATAATGATGCGCAACACAAAGCTATTCAATTCAACTGAACATTTGCAAAGCAAGGCATTCCTTTTTTTAGTGTATCGCATACACCTCAACTCAAGAATCTCATTAGACATACCCTAAAGCGCTGTGTTATGTATCCCCGCCCCCCCTCAATTGCTAGTTTTTACATAAATTAAAAGCCCCTAAATGTATAAACCCGAAGCTGCACAATTTTGGAAGTTAACTGGTATATCAAGATAGACGTTATCTAATTCGCTCAGTGCATAAAGAGTTCAAGCTACCCTCATCGGATCCGTCTCGCTGATTTTTCGCTCCTACTAGATTTGAATCGGGGCGGGATTCGCCCGACCTGACGAACTCCTATTGGATGTCATCCGCTAGCCCCTATTCAGTATTCAGTATTCAGTATTCCGCTTACAGGCTCCCCACTCCGTCAAACTGCAGGCAGCCACCCGGGGGCCGAGAACAAAATTGCACATCGACCGAGTTCGACCGACTCTAGCCTACCATGTCGGAGATTCCTGGGGCAATAAGATCGGCGGCGGTCCGAGAGGGCAGCAGTGCACCCCTTCCAGGTGTTCCCGCTTCCGGTGTACCATCCGAAAACCACGCGACCCCCACCAATAACAACACAGCAGCAGCGGCGGGTGAAGCGCCCCGTCTAAAGCTGCGCAGCTGCGTGACATGTCGTTCGCGCAAGGTCCGCTGCGACAAGGGCTCGCCGTGCTCCAACTGCCGGCGGGCGAGTATCCCGTGCGTGGTGCCCTCCTCCGACAAGCCGCCGCGATGGGCGCGGCGGCTCGAGCGCGTCGCCCATAGCGCCAAGGCCGAGCAGGACGCCGACAACGCGCGGGCCCAACGGGAGGCGGGCGCCGGCGTGAGCCAGGTTATGGAGAGACTGCGTAGTTTGGAGAGCCTTGTTAAAGAGCTGAGCAGCGAGCTGGAGCAAGCGCGCGCGGCCGCGGGCCACTTTCCGGAGGACTCGAATCAGGACGCGGATCACCATGAGACGGCGCCGGCGCCGGATGTTTCTAACGTGCAGAGGCAATTTGGCAGGTTGGTCCTCGGGCGTCCCTGTCAGAGTCGGTACGTGAGCAGTGGCTTCTGGTCGCGCGTTCACGACGAGGTAAGTGCAGCCATCTTACTTGGCGCATTGGGGTCGAGTCGTTAACGGCGAATGTAGCTCGACAGCTTAAAGATGGATACCGAAGGTCTTGTCGAAGAGGAGTATGATAGCTCGGAAAGCGAATACTTACCTGAGAATACCCCATCAACCCGGGAACATGAACGAACGCCCTCGGAGCGCCACGCGTTCCTATTTCGACATAATCTAGGCTCGTCAGCACCAGACTTTCGCGAGTTCTACCCGTCTTCCTCGCAGGCTTCGTTTCTATTATATGCCTTCGCGGAGAACATTAACATTATGCTACAGATAGTTCACATGCCCTCCGTGACCAAGATGATGGCAGACCTGCGTGGCAATGACCTATCCCGTCTCACACCCGCCAATCAGGCTTTGATGTTTGCCATCTACTACGCCGCTGTTACCTCGATGGAGGACGACGATGTAAGCTTCACCCCAGACTAAGAGTTTCTTGCCAATACCCATACTCATACCGTCGTGTCCTGCAGATCGTGGCCAACTTTGGCTTCTCCAAGTTCGAACTCAGCCTCAAGTACCGCCTCGGTCTAGAGCACGCGCTAGACAAGGCAGACTTCCTCGGCGTCCCCGATTTAGTCACCTTGCAAGCACTTACTATCTTCATCTTCCTAGTCCGACGCTACGATAGCCCGAGGTTCGTGTGGATGATGACGGGGCTCTGCATCAGAATGGCGCATGCTCTCGGGCTGCATCGCGACGGCAGCCGATTTCCGCATCTTCCCCCGTTCGAAGTCGAGATGAGACGGAGGCTATGGTGGGCAATGTGCATGCTAGATGTAAGATCGTCAGAGGACCAAGACACAGATCTCACCATCACACATGATAGCTTTGACACGAAGGTGCCCCTGAACATCAACGACGATGACATCGCGCCCGAGAGCGCGGACCCACCTCAAGAACGAGAAGGCGTCACCGATATGACCTTCGCGCTAGTATCTTGCTACTTCTGCGAGACGACGAGACGAATGATGGTCTCGGGCCTCCGAGGCGGGACGCCCAGTCTGGAAGAGAAGGTTCGCATCCTGAACGAGTTCCAGAGCAAGATGGAGCAGACGTACCTCTACAACTCCAGCGGGTCGGGAAACATCTTTGCCTTCTGGACCGAGGTAACGATAGCGCGGCTCTTCGTGTCGAAGATGACGCTTATCTCCCACATCACCCACCTCCCCGCGATCTTCTCGTCCTCGGGCGCAGACTACTCCTCGGACGAGACCCACGCCAAGCTCTTCGCCGCCGCCATCGAGGTGACCGAGTACAACCACGCGCTCAACGCGGAGCGGGCCTGCCGCCAGTGGCGCTGGGTCTTCCAGACGTACACCCACTGGCACAGCATCGTGTACCTGCTGCTCGCCATAACCCGCCGCCCCTGGTCCCCCGTCGTCGAGCGCGCGTGGGTCGGCCTCCACAGCACCTGGCTGATCCCGCCCAAGTCCAGGGTCGACAAGAACCTGCCCATCTGGATCCCGCTCCGGAAGCTCATGGCCAAGGCGCGGGCGCACCGCGAGGCCGAGCTCGAGCGGCTCTGCGGCGACCCGCGGGCCGCTCAGCTGCTGGAAGCCGAAGACCGGCGCGCGCTGCAGCCGGCCAGTCCCGGGCCTTTCCCGGGCGCCGCCGACAGCGCCGAAAGCTTCCGGGTGCGGTGGCGGCAGCTCCTGAATATGCCGCCGGCGCGGAGGGATGACATGCAAGTAAGCGCGCAGTCTGGAAATGGGATGACTGCATCGTTAGTTCTTGCTGCCCCGTCGGAGATCACGCCGCCGAGCGTCCAACCTGTTTATACGCGCGCAATCTTGCCGCAAGGCATTGATATGTCGGGATCGGGCACACCCGAGGCAGGCTCAGACATAGCAAACAATATGAGCAGCCAAACTACTCCCGTTCCAGTTGGCCTATCGACCGATCCTCCCTTCGGCCCCCTGGCCTCGATTTCCGCCGCTCCTACGGAGTGGTGCCTGGGCGCGGGCTTTGGGACCTGGCTCTGGGCGGATGCGGATCCTTCGGCTGACGTCTTTGCTAATGTGGACTTTGAAGCTCCGGATCTTGATATGGATCGCGACGGCGATGTGGACTGGAATAATTGGGTTAATTGCGCTAAGGGCGCAGAGGTGTCCGGCGAGGCGCCGAGTGGTGGTTGGGCTTGATCTACGCACTCTCGGTCCCAACTAAGAGGAGGGTGGCGGATTCTTCGGTTTCTGCTATGAATGGGACGACTGACTTAACTCCCATCTTCTCTTCAAGAAAATAGTCTACTCAAACAATGAACGATATACCCGTAGTTTTAATATCACTTCAACCCCATTTGTGACCAGAAGTAATAATCCTTACAATGTGTATCCATCATCTCCCTTACAAGCAACCGATTAAGACCCCAGTTTGAAGCAGGCTTTGTAGAGAATCAATTTCCTACACTTGAAATTATTTACTTGTAGGGGAGCTTCCATGAACATGAAAGGGAGTAGCTGACTTGAGTCGCTTGGTTTGATCTACATCTACCACCATGAACACCGTCCTACAACAGAGCCTTTACACATACACAGCACAGCACTGCTTACGTTGAAGATACCGGACCATATTCTTAAGCTCCACTAGAGTATCGGGTGCTCTCCCGAGAATATTCGTATGACGAAAACCGCCCTAACCAACTACCTCGTGCAATTAATGACAGGTAGGTAAGTATGCCCAATGAATCTCATGCATTATATCTCAGACATCACCAAGCACCGCCGACCTGTTCCTGACTAACAAGCCACCAATCGGCAACTAGTCACTTTCGGTCCCCTTAAGCAAGATTAGAACACTATTTACCTGAAGCGCTTGACTAACAGAAACAAGCAACTGATCACGCACCACATACACATACATCCTCAAACTCACCTATAGCATCGTCAAATACCTATCCATATGATACCAGCGGCTATAAATCAAGCCCCGACCACCACATACAAACACCCAATTGGCCTTGCACCGAGCAAAAACGTCCCATAAAGCCACCGTTGTACATACATACCAATCGGAGCAGCCCGCTCAACGCAACGATCTTGCATTCACAAATCACGCAGATACGTTTAACTACCTACTAACATGGTAGCTGAAAAAAAAAAAAAAAAAAAGCTATACTTAGACGCAGCGCGCCACCCGCCCGCCCACCCACCGTATCATGAAGCAAGGATAACCACATTGTTACCTGAATATCTTCGATTACCGTGACCTCCTCCGTATCCCGTCCCATCAGCCACGACCACGACTACCGTGGGGATAGCAAAAAGCCAAGTACATAAAAAGTGTACCGAGGAGTATAAGACAAAACAACAACAAAGGACAGGATACCTTGGAAAATAATCCGCCAATCACAGCTGGCGGAGGTTTTGCAGGCCGAAGCGCGTTCCGGCACTTGGGGTGCTCTAGACATATACGCAGAACACAGAAATTACACGGCCGGTATTACCGAGGTAGCCCGCCAAGGATTCCTCAGGTGCCGAGGGAAAGGTAGCATTGGGGAGGACAGCGACCCGGGCCGGGTTTTTTTTTTTTTTTTTAAATCTTTACTTAGGTAGTCGAACGTGGGAAGTTGAAGTATAGCAGGATCGATTAGGTAGTGTATAGGTAGGTATGCAGGAATTCTCGTAAAGTTGATGTGGCCGGTGGGTAGAAGTGAGTAAGTTGTGGTGTGCAAGGATTTCAATTTCTCAGTCTGATATCGCACGATATGAGGTAGGGAGGGCACTATACATTGCCGTAGCTTCAATCTATTTCGTTTTCCCATCTTCGCTTCAAAGGTATTTGAGATTCTTTCCCCTTGGCAATGCACAGAAATGCATGTTTCTCATAAACGAACCTAGACTCACGTTGCCCAAATAGCCAGTGCTAACCGAAGGGCTGAGGAATGCAAGTCAGTCGGTAAGCAATTTATATCACTATATCACGCATCGTTCCCTTGCCTGTGTTTCCCATGGCCTTTTCCAGCTGGTTGTTATACCAGATGCAGTATCTGGGCTCTTTCAGCAGCTTGGACAGTTCCTGATCTGAAAATCAAGACTTTGCGCCGTTCTCTTCGCGGTGCCCCAACGGCAGATAGCCTTTCTTCCAGGACCTGGGAATAGACTCGGCACACGCGCCTTTGGGAGAAACAAATCATGTCCCCCCTTTAGGGTTTGATGTGGGCCTACGCCATAAACCCGAGTAACCCACCAACATGGCGACCAAATATTCGTGATATCGAACCAGAGTAGCTCAGTCGAAAGCCTCTTAGGAAAGTACTTGCGAGGGTAACGTAAGAATTACATCTTTGGGTTTTCTGACCCACGCGTCGTAGCCACGTATGAACCGTAGAAAAGTTTTTTCGGCTCATGAATGCCATGCTGACCAACGTCCTCGACTGCCTGCATGTGAACGCAAAACCACATAAGCAGCTCAATGGTTCTCCAACTGAACGCAGAGAATGGTTCTGGCAAAGCTTGTTCTTCCTCATCATCTATGAATAGTGTCTTGGCTTTTCGGAAGTGATCGTCCATACTATCCCACCCTGTTGGTGCGGGTGCCGGTTACGGCAGACTTAGCTTTGTGCGACACTCATCAATCAATGTCAATTAGCAACATTTACTTGTTAACCTTGACCACCATCTATCATACACACGTGTGATGAAGGTCGATCCATACCGATTCCACATCATGTTATGCACTCTCAGTCGGGTACCCAAGACGGGAAGCCAGGGGCCTAGACCGGAGTTCCACTGGTGGATAACCGTAGCGTCCGGTATTTTCTAGAATATGACAAGCACATTCCAAAGGCATCCGGTGTGGTGGTTTGTAGTAGCCCGAGAATAGAGCCGATGGTGATTCAAGGCAATGCACCAGGCTCAGCTGTAAAACCTTATCCCGCTCGCCGGTGACATGGGATATACGAGGCGGCACTCGACATCAGCCACATAAGCTGCGCCGACACGTCCCATCTATGTCCCGTCGCCACATCGTTGGCTAAGGTAGTCTGGACTTCAGTCCAGATCTTGTAGATCCTTTCCAGACTCTTGCATACGGGCGGCAGCTTTTCAGCTGCAAGTTGAGCCTGGGACCGGTGGGCCACCCCGGCACCGCTGCTGACAGTTGTACGATCGGCAACTCCAAGCTGTCATAGACGAAAATTAGACGAGTCTTGGGCGAGTCTTGGATGAGTCCTGGGCACTTTCTCTACCCTCCAGTACGATGGTGTTGTGCACGGACACATCACCTCCTGGATAATCCTCAATGCGCTGGAAAAAGCATCCGTGCAGCAGAAACTCAGCTCAGCCTGTTTGCGCCACAGGCGGTCGATGCCGTGCTCCCGGACAATAAGTCTTGGGTGCGCTTCTCGGCATCTGGAGCTAACTCCGCGACGAGGAGAAAGACGGGTCTTTTGGCCGTGTGAGAAAAGGGGAGCCTACCTAGTCTCCGATCCACACGAGCCACCTTCCGCACGCCGGTATATGTCGCGCATCTTCTGGCCCTCCCGGCTATGTTCCGCCTTATCCGCTTGATTCCTGCATAAGCTTATCGAACGCAGAAAGCGTCGGCGGTTTGTTCTCGCGCCGCAGGTACCGACATCTAACAAACAAGTTCGTCCGTTATCAGATGTCTCTCTCTTGTCCATCTACCGCGATCGGTCGAGCGGCCGTAAGATCTTAGATACCACGATACCACCGCCTGGATCAATTCCCTTTCAGCTCCAACGGGGATATAATCCAGCCTGCATACGATCGGGTCGACGAACCGTCTTCGGCAACAGAGCGGGCGATACGAAACGCGCTACATGCATGGGATAGAGACACCTATGTGGCGAGGGGTCCTTGGAAAAGCCATCTCCCCATTGAAGCTGCATAATCGGTGACCTGTGGCGTTACTTACCCCGCTCAGGAAGCGACGCGTCCCCGTCGCTAACAGAACAAGTGCGAGCTGTTAGGGCGCGAGTGGTTGCGCGAAATGTGATATCGATATCGTATCGTTCGAGGTGCTGTCGCCTAACGGAGCGCTGTCGCATTCCGTGTGGAATGTGATGCGGTGTGAAGTTAGGAACACGGATATGATATGATACGTGGTTGAATTCGCGTCACGGTAACGCAACCCCCTCAGCGTGTCTAAACCTACGCCGTCTAATTTATCCTGAGGCTGCATCATGCTATGCACGTACTTTAAAAGATCGGCCCCCTGTCCAGATAGAAGACAGATGGAGGGTGTTCACCACCGATCGAAGGCTGTCTGGTTAGGTAACTGTACCCCCAAAGTATCCCCAGTACCAAGTAGAGAACGGTGGCGTGGGGAGGGACGTCCGGGTTCGAGAATCGGATAAATAAGATCTTGGCTCTTTTCCATTTGCCTTTCCCAGGTCCAACTTCGACGGCTCTGCATAAAGATTCATCCGGGTGACCTTATGCTGAAGGCCGTACCGTACGCTGCTACGTAGCACAACGCGGGCGAGGGTGCTACAGCTTGGCACGTCTTAGAAATCGAAGAGGCTCTTTCACATGTCGCATTTGTCAGAAGCCAGATCGACGACCGCATCTCAAACAACCGGTGGACAAATTACGTGCATGACGCTGAAGAAAAAAAAAAATATTTGGAATTCGACCCGGGTTCGAGGTAACGATGCACCGAGTAAAATCCTGCACACGTAAGAGGAAAGAAGATGGCTTAATCATTGTTAGAAATTCGATTCGATGTTGTTGACATTTCACCTCGATTGACCTATGTAATGTGTAATGTAGTGTGGTGGAATGTCATCAACGACCTGTGTTGTGCAAGGCGAACAGGCCACGGTTTTCATCTGACCGGACTCGTTTCCGTGTAAGCCAAACAAGTATTATTGCCGACAAGGCCTTTAAGCATGAAAGAAAGATGGATGGGCGTGAGAGATAGATTGTGCTGATGTTGTTTGTAGAAGGCAAGAATTAAGCTTTGTCTGCCACAACCACAACCATGACAATCATGACTTACGTAAGACAGTCATGTGGCTTGATTCGTGGCTTAAGATGTAGCTTCGATGGCAAAATGGAAAAAGTTGAAGGTGCCCATCACTTCATCGCTTGAAGATCTTCTCTATTCCTTCTTATTTCTCCCTCCTAAATATGTCCAGTCGACTTTGGCTATCACTTATCTTGCCGCCCGCCTGGTATATGAACTGTGCCTGTACACATCTCTCCATCTCATCTACCTGTCCATCACCGACACTTTGGAGATAAGAGAAAATAAGATGGCAAGATAAATCGCTGCGTAATGGTATACATCATGCCGCCAAAAGACACAAAAAG
Organism: Hypoxylon sp. FL1150; assembly: GCA_022495205.1. Taxonomy (NCBI): domain Eukaryota; kingdom Fungi; phylum Ascomycota; class Sordariomycetes; order Xylariales; family Hypoxylaceae; genus Hypoxylon; species Hypoxylon sp. FL1150. The sequence goes on along the minus strand of MU376309.1, from coordinate 43,758 downwards.
GAGGAGGCCCATTACCACCAAAAGGTACCTTAGGTAACCAACCTATATCCCGAAAAAAGAAAAAAAAAAAAAAAAAGCACGATTTTTTGGTGGTCGTAAAACCAGCAAGCCCCAGCTCTACCATAAAAAACAACGCCCCTACCGCCGGACTCCATCCCCAATACCCTGTCCCCGCGTGGGCAGAGGAAGGATATTATTAATAATAAGTATAACGAGTAAAAAACCATTCTTATGAATGATCAAAGGCTTTTTTTTTTTCTTTTTTTTTTTTTTTACTCGGCGGTGATATCCTCCTTCTCGGAGAGCTTCTCCGAGACCTGCTGCTGCTCCGGGAGGTGCTTCCGCGAGATGTACACCTCGAGCCCCTCCTGGACGACGAAGAAGGTGGCCTTGGCCTTGAGCTCGCGGCCCGGGTACGCCAGCTCGAACTCGAAGTCGCGCAGCAGCCGCGGGATCACCTTGTTGATCTCCAGCAGCGCCAGGTTCCGGCCGATGCAGACGTGGGCGCCGCCGCCGAACTATTTTTTTTAATAGAAGTGTTAGTCATGGGTGCGTTTTTTTTTTAATGTCTATGAAAAAGAGAGAGCGTTTTTGCTTTGTGTGTTTCATGTTCATGTCTGTCTGTGGGTGTGCGTGTGTGTGTTATGTATTTGTGACATACCTGAAACATATATCTCTCCATAACCTTCGCGTTCTCCGGGTCGTCGAGCCAGCGCTCCGGACGGTAGAAGTCGGCATCCTCGCCGAAGGTCTCCTTGTCGCGGTGCAGGACCCAGCCGTTGAGGGAGAGCCGGGTGCCTCCGGGGAGGTGGCGCCCTTCGACCTCGATGCCCTCCGGGGGCACGTACCGCTGGATGTTGACGCCGACGGCGGGCCGGAGCCGCATGGCCTCTTTCAGGCACGCCTGGAAGTACGGTAGGTTCTGCGCCTCGGTCCACTGCACGTTGCCCTGCGGCGCGATGGTGCCGTCGCGCGTCGCCGCCTCGATCTCGTGGATCAGCTTCATGTACACGCGCGGCGACGAGAGCACCTGGTAGAAGAAGGACTGCATTGTCGAGGCTGTCGAGTCCGATCCGGCAAAGCTATATCCGTTCCTGTCAGCTAACAATACCCCCTTTAGAGAATGGTGGGAGTAAAAAGGAAGAAAAAAAAAAGGTCTTACATAGCACCGTGAGAAACGGCAAAGATGTCGCCCTCGTGGAACTTGGTCTTGTCCTTGAGGTGGCCCTTGATGAGCGACGACAGGAGATCCTCGCGGCCGTCGCTGCTGGCGCCTTTCCCGTCGCGCTCGACCTCGAAGGGCCGGCGCTTGGCGACCTCCTCGCGGGCGATGCGCGTGATGAGCGCGTTCTCGGGGTTGAAGGCGGGGATCCAGCGCCACAGCGGGTTGCGGCGCAGCAGGATGTCGACCTCGGGGATCTGGCCCACGATGCCGTTGTACTTCTGGCTGTTGTCGATGGTCTTGATGGCGTCCTCCTTGTCGACGCCCGCCGCCATGAACCCGAACGACCGCCCGAACGCCACCTCGCCCAGCACGTCGAACGCGAAGAAGTGCAGCCAGTCGCCCAGGTTGACGATAGTGTTGCGACCGGGCAGACCCGCCTGCTGGAACCCGGGGATCGCCGTGTCCGGACAGAACTGGTCGAGCCGGCTGACGAGAAAATCGATGGTGTCGTCGATAAAAGGGCTCAGCTGCCGCATGGCGGCCATCGAGTACGGCACGTTGGCCACCTTCTTCTTCATGGCGTGCACGTCCTCGCGCACCTCGGTGAAGATGTCGGGGTTCTCGGGCGGCGGGAAGACCGAGTAGAAGTCCGTCTTGTAGAAGCGCTTGCCGGCCGAGAGCACGTTGCGGGCCACCATGGGCGACGCGAACGACAGCTCGTTGGGGGCGATGCGCACGATGGGGCCGTACTTGCGGTGCAGGGCGATGTGGTCGAGGTGCGTGCGCTCCGAGGCCGTCGACCGGAGCTTCCAGATGCGCGAGCAGGAGGCCAGGAAGGGGCCCGGGTAGTCGCGCAGCGGAGAGATATAACGCTTACACAGGAAGCGGAAGGAGATGAAGAGCGGGATGAGGAGGATCCAATATTCTCTGAAGATGGCCCATGCCGCCAGGAGGAGGGTGCGGGTAGGGGAGATGGTGTTCTCGTCGGAACCCATGGTGACGACTTTAATATTAAAAAAACGCAAAGATATTTTAAAGGTCTACAAGCCAAGAGCTGAGAGCTTTGAGACGGAGAGCGGCCTCGAAGAGGTCTTACTGCGAGCAAGTCGTTGAGATACTCTTGTGACAGGATTTTTGTCGAGGCACAAAAGGTCTCCTGTTGAAGGAGGCTCTGTTGGATATAAATATATATCTAACAAAAATAGACAGCCAGCCAAAGAAGACAAGACACACACACACACACACACATGTGATGTCAAGAGATTTTCTGATGAAGTAATGGCTTAATCAGGACTCGAAGAAAACCGCACCGAGACTCAGGGTCCTCAACAAATGAACTACCCACCGTGTTCCAGATCGTAGGGCAATTTAGATATATGAAATACCTCGTCAATACCTCGTCAGTACCTCGCCCGCGAGCGTCGGGTAAATCGTCCATCGCATCGACGTACATAGTACGGCCGGGTAGGCGAACGTTGCGCACCCATAGCTTACTCTAGCCATTATTTACCCCCTTGCGGTGGCCCGTTAATACAGTTCCGCCAAAATCAAAAATTAAATATCAGTTAGTCCTAAAGGGGAGAATTGTCATATAAGCCATGTCTATTTATCCTTATAGGCGTAAATAACACCTGATAAGCGCATTGATCAAGAGCTTCTATATGCAAAATATAGTTAATGCTTTTATCAGCTCTATAGAATTGCTGTCCATTGTAATAATTTATTATCTAATTGAATAAATCAATTACCTTTTAAAGTAACAGTCGAAATTCCGGGCTTATTAAATTGAGTAAGAAAAGGCAAAAATATAATGCCTAATTATAATATCTTATTATGCTAAATTTCAATTAAAATTGTTATTTGGAATGTTAGGTTTCAATTGAAATTGTTGTTCTTGAAGGGTATCACATGACCACATCTACTTATTCATCATCTCACGTAATATTTTCTAGCATAATTTCATTCCAAGCCCTATCTTCAAATTGAATTTCAATTAGGACCAGAGTAGATAGAATAATGCAATTAAGACTCAAAATTTCGCCCTTTTATGCTCTATTTAATAAGACCAGTTTTGGCCTTCTAACCATTGGAAAGGGTTGAGTTATCCAATTAAACTGCTAAAATTGTCTTAATTGCATATAAGGTTATCCCAGCTCCCTATTTTAGGACTAGCCGATTTTCAATTTTTGATTTTGGCGGAATTGTATGAACGGGCCACTCCACCCCTGTCCGTCGACGGCGGGCCAATCAGCGAACTGCCGACGAGACTGGTACACCTTTGACGAACGTTCAGCACCGAAGCCTGGGCGCCATGTGGGGGGGCTAGGAGCTTTCGAGGTTGGGGAATTGCGGGGAGGGAAGACACCAACGATGCGCGGATGGCCAGGATAGGGGGACAAGGGGACAAGGATACGCAAGGACGCGCAACGACTGCCAGCTGAGGGCGTGACAGCCCGCGGGTAACAGCAGGCGTCAGATGTGGGTGACAAGAAATGTTGTCGGCAAGTGAAATTTGACCGTCGCTGGTTTTCGCGGGAATGACCCCCCGTACCCCGGGGCGTACGTATACACTCGCCCACTCCTCGCCCACTGCTCGCCCACAACCTCCTCGATGCAAGTGCCGGATAGAGACTACGTAAAACGTGGTATCGATGCCCGCATTGTATGGCGACGCCTTGGCACCGGTGCCGAGGGTATGGATGGCTATAAATATAGGAGCCACCAATCACGCTCCGTAAAAACGTCATCCGTCCCAATCCTCAAGCCTTCCTGGCGATCCGCTCACCTGGTTTACTAGCAAAGACTAGCTACTCTAGCTAATTGAGTTATGCAGTGGTCCTGAATAGTCTTGTGACACCTCTCATTCTTCATCCTATAAACGAAGTAGAAACTAGATGCTAAAGGACAGCACATCAAAACGAGGTTTCTTTTCCTTTTCCCTTCCCCGCCGTGCTAGCGGTTCTGATCCGTTAGTTTTATCGTAATGGTCGCAAATCATAATAATCGTATTATTGGTGTTGGTGTTGTCAATGGCTACATAGCAGCATGGTATCCGTCCCGTCCAACCAACTACCTAGTCACCCGCAGAACCGATCCTTATCACCCCCGTGCGAAAAAAAGCAAAAGCATGAACCAACGTAGAACATATACCTAACGCTAGGGTATTACTCATCCCACTTTTTGGGTTGGACACCGTCGGGGGGTTGAGTCTGGTAGGTCTTGTTTCTGGCTTCGTCCCAATTGGTACTTAGCGACGTGCCATTGCTCTCGATATAACTCTTCATCATCGCTCGCTTCGCGTTCTCGTCTGCGCCCTGGTACAGCTTCTGGAAAAAGGAGTTGACGTCGCCCTCCTCAGCATTCTCCTCATCCGGGTCCTCAAGCTTGTCCCAGTTCACAGCGCCCTTCTTGGACGAAGTGGGGTAGACTGGGGCGCTGGCAGCACCCGTCTTTGCCGAGCCTGCCTGGGAGACGGTTGAAGTAGTGTCAGCCGCATGCTTGCTAGCTGATGTAGGATCGGTCTTGGGCTGCATGGTAGCGTCCGCTCCAGAATTCGGTGCCTTGGGGTGTTCCTTCGTTGCGGATACATCTAGACCGACTTGCAGGATTTCCAAGAGGAAGCTATACCACGAATCCGGACCAGCGTCAAACGACGGGAGATGGAGGTCGTCGGGGTTCTTGTATCTAGGAAGCGTTAGTGCCATAAAGTATGCGGGGAGGAGCTGAATAAGAGCTTATACATACCCCGAGATGGCAAGTGCAGAGGTGAACTGGTCAAGCGTGGGACCAGTGCTCGAGAGCTTGGTGAACGGCAGAGCATTCTCCCGTTGCAGCATCGGCCATTTTCCAGGAGTCTCCTTCCGAAGCACCAGCTCGATCTTCATTGGCTTCACCGTGTACTTGGTTTCATCGGGCTTGATCTTGCCCCATAGGTAGAGTTGGATGCTCGGCTTTTCACCCATCGTGATCTTCTGCTCATCGGCTGCCAAGGAGAATTGACTCGCATCGGTATTCTTCACGAAGAGGTCGGCAGTCAGAGTGGTGTCCGACTGATAGAAGCTCGATCGGATTGCGTTCTTGACGTGGACCTGGCGAAATTGTTCCCAGAGTTTCTCAAGTGTAGTACCACTGGGGGCCTTGTCTCGCATCGGGATTGTCTTACTCTTGCCGTGAGCAGCATCGTCGCCAGAGCCTGTAGATTTCTGCTTCGCTCCAGTGCTAGCAGTGGAGGAGAAAGCCGAGGGCTGGGGATATTTCTCCGATACAGTGACCTTCCGACCAGGATGTCCAGCAGGGAGATTCTCCAATTGACTTAGTGCTTGAAAACGCCACGAGATTGCTTGGTTCTTCCAAGAATAATCTTTAGATCTTCCACCCGTTCCCATGGCAGTCGCTAGGCCTTTACTAGGGTTTGGCTTCTCGCTGTCCACGTCGTCGATGCGCACAATGTAGTCTCCATTGTCGTCAACCTTCTTCTGCTGTCCGTCATCCTCGGAGGCCTTGGCTTTGTCGACCAATCGAATAGCCCAAAAGGCGCAGATGTCGGCATCAGCATAGTGGCCCATGCGAAAGAAAGCGATAGCTCGTCGAATCTGAGCCTCGATCATGTAGTCTCGGTTGGCGCGTTCGAATGCGACGTGCAGGGCTTCCTCGGCGTCATGCAGGGCAAGGTCGAGTTTGTTAGCTCGAAGGTACGCTTTGGAACGCTCAAGCAGCCATAGCGGCGCAGGTCGGTCCTTGAGAGCTTCGGATAGCTTGTCGATTCCATCAGCATAGTTACCGGCGCTGACAGCCTGAACACCTGCATTGGCGAGTGCCACAGGGGACGGCATGGTGGCGATGTGACAATTAGAACAAGGCTACTTGTCTATGCCGATATTATATGGTACGTCTGGGATGCTATGGTTGGTATCTAATACCGAAATGCTACTGAAGGACCCAATACGGCAGAAGATCGATAGAAGTGGATTGTGGATCGGAATGACAGACGTGAATGAATGTAAAGTTGGCGCCGCAGAAAATCAAATTTCAAATTTGACGGCCATTCATAGTTGAGGTTCAGTTTAAATTATTATTACGAAGGACCGTGTCGCACAATCGTAGTTTCCCAAGCTTAGGTCCCTCATATAGTGTATGCTGGAAGGAATTCATTCACTTAGTACGGTTTGCTCGAGATGATCCCGTGCTTGAAGCGCCAACAACAGCAGCTATGGAAGCTACTAGTTACTACGATGGTGGGGTTGACGAAGTTCTGCCGGATGGATTCCTGAGGTAGGCGGTGACCACCTGGGTAGTTCCAAACATCCTCACCGCCTTTGAGCCTACCTACCTAACCTAGAAGGTGGCATGAACTCGGTTAATTAAATTTAATAAAACCAAAGGTTTAAACAGTGGGCCGCATTATATAAGGCTGCCAGGTCAATTGACGTCAGTGCTCACATTGCTGAACTGGCCAGAGTCGCGGGATGATCATTGATCATGATATCGACACCTCCAGTGTTAGAAGAAAAGAGGCTGAATAAACCGTGACACCGAAACAGATCGCGACATCATATGTGGTATTATACGTAACATTAATTATTATGTTAGATTGTCTATCTATCTTTGTGACAATCTTATTCTCACGTCATTATTCTTCGCATTTCTCTTCGCGTTTTGGGAACGGTGGCAGTGACGACAATGCTGCCCTCTACTCTAACTCTAACCTCCGTCCCATTAGATTACCGTCTCATTCGGGTATTTTGTCGCAAACATTCCTAATGCTTTCATCGTGAAGGTAAATTTGTAGTTGGGGTATGAGATCATGCAACTCTTGTTAAACACGCCCTCGATTGCCTCCTGTTTCCATTCGCCATTTGGTTGCTGTCTATCCATAATGAGTTTGATTCCCTTCTTTAGGGGTTCAATATCAGGGTAGTCCGCTTGCATTAGCGCAATCAAGGCCCAAGCTGTCATGACCACTTGCGAGCCTGTCGAGTGTTCCGTATACACCATTCTTTCACACGACTACAAACGGTTAGCACAAAGAAAATCCTGGAGGGTTGGCTGATAATAGTTAGACTTACACGGTAGCTTTCTGACCATCCTCCATCTTCTCGCTGTTTGGATATCAAAAAATCGCAGCCCCTTTTAGAGTAAGAACTGTTGTGATAGGTCTCGCCTATGCTTCTTAAGCTTTCTAGGGCAAACATGGTCGCATAGGTAAAACAGATAGCCCAGTTACCGTACCATGAGCCGTCAGGGTGCTGGAATGACTTTACTGCTTTCACAGATCGTCCGATAAAATCTTTGATTTCCTGCGTCCTATACTCTGGCCAGTGCTTCTGAAACAGCGTAAGTGCAGTAACTACAGCGGTTGTACACTCCACATAGTCATATTCGACCATGATCTTGCCAAACACCTCTGCCGCATTCAACATCTCAAGTAAATAACTGCCTCGCGTTGGTTCGTACGACGAGCAAGCACCAGTCTTGTTTTGGTATGTCAAGAGTGTATCGATCGCATCGAAGATGCGCTGATCCTCGAGGAGTTGGGGATAACCAGGTGTTTTCTGAAGGAGTATGACCGATTTCAATGCCTCGGACACGCAGTCACAAACGGCATAACCCTGGTCCTTAGTGCTGAAAGCCCAGGCGCCCTTTCGCTGTTGTCGATAGCAAACTCCTTGGTCCTTGCAATTCTCGCGTATCTGCTGGTCATCGAGGAATTTCAACGCCTTTGTCAACATCGGCTTGAAGCGAGGATCTTGTTCCACACCCGCGTCGGCCACAGCCTGGATCAGAAACGACGTGTCCCAACACTGTACACCATTGGTACCATTGCAAAACATGCCTTCGTTATTAACCCACATCGCATCCTCGAGCCTCTCGATGTGTCTTCGGACCGAGTACGAACCAGGACCGTCGCGGATATAGCAGGCTACCGTGTTCATTGCCCCATTGACAGGAGCCAGGTCCGCGTAGTCCGTATTTTCGTCTTCCATATCAATTAACTTGCTGCACCAATCCTCGGCCTTCTTAGCTAGCCCCTTGGTGCGGAGATACGGGTTCCAGATATTGACGACAAACCAATTGACGGTATTGAGTAGCCAAGATTTAGGGTGGAAATTGTCAATGGGACATATGCTATTTCGATTACCTGCCCAGTCAATCGTATCCCAAGGTTCCACGAATAATTCTTGCCTCAAGCCTCGAATCAAGTCGGTCTCTTCGCAAGACCATTTTTTCTCGTAGATATAACCCATGGGCAAAAATACTTGCCGTATATGTATCCACCATCTCCATGGAGCGATGGGCACCCAGTCAGGTAGCAACCATATCTCCGGTGGAATAGGGTTGACGATATCCCACTTGCAGACACCCATCACGCTTAGCCAGAACTTCGACCAGTGCGGCGCATGTGTAAGCCCCCCAAGCTTGTGCAGCGTTCCCCGTGCCTTGACCATAGCCGGATGCTCAGGATCGACGCCGACGATACGGAGGACGGTGTAACTCAACGAAGTTCCAAAAACCGTACTTTCGCCTTCTATATGCAAGCCCCATCCTCCATCTTCAGGGTTCGCCCTCGCTAGGAGATAGTTCTTGATCTCCGTAGCGACGTACCATGGTATCGGTGTCTTCGTGACGTACCAAGTTATGACAACACCCGGTAAGAGGAACATCGGACCGCCGTATTCGCAGCCCCATTGGCCCGAAGGTAATTGAAGCTTCTCGAAGAATGTTAGGCCATTGACGACAGCGTCGAGGGGTTTCTTGGGTTTCGGTAGAGTAGGAAGCCCCTATATTGAGTACATTAGTCTATGATGTGGTTTAAGGAGTATTTGTACGTTAAAATAGAAATCAAGGTCCTCACCGTATCCAACCCTAAATACCATTTATCGGCACAACTCTGCGGCCATCTCTCAACGGCTTCGTCATCTTCAAGGTAATGCCAAGTATGCCGTCCCTTTTCGTCTAGCATACGCCACCGTGTCGGGTCGGTCTTGTCTTGGAGCTTCGGGCGTTTCGTCGGTGTGTCGAGAGTATCACCGCTTGATCGTTTCTTAGATACGCTGCCGTTAGGGGACTTTACAGAAAACCCATTGGCCTTGCCATTGGACCGCGGGGTGCCATTGGCCTTCGCGGAGCTGCCTGATCGAGTAGTTACCATGTCTGAAGCCGGCCAAAAGATGTGCGGCTAGAAACACTCGAAGAGAGACATGACAGAAGCAAGTTGAAATTAGTTTAATTGAATCCTCCATTTTCTGTGTTCGGGGATATGGCATGGCCCGATAACCCGATAATTCGTCCCCTATTCTGATTTAGCGCATAAGTGGATACGTAATCTCCTGTACCGTTCCTTACAGACTGCATGTGATAGTGGGGTGAAGCTTCCGATAGGTATAAAATAGCGGGGGAACCGAAATCTGGGGATGCTAAGCAAGCCCCTGTAACCCTGTAATTGCCCACCGGCAAGGCACTGGACTTGACTGACCTCGAATTTGTGTCTCAATTCTAGTTCATGTATACGACGCCATCTATCAACTCCATCACGGACGTACATTGAACTGGCTGAAATGGATAAAGCAATTCTCTTGCCCGTGCACCGCAAATATCAAGGGAATGGACGTACCACCAAATGATAACGCTGTTCCGATTGCCAGAGACGAGGAAGGAAACCCGCAACCCGGCGGCGTCATAGCCGAGATTGAAATCATCCTAGGGAACATTGTCGAGGCCCTCAACGAGAACCGAGTACTCACTATCCCGCTACGTAACCGCCGATCTGGTAATGAAAGATTGATCCGTTTTCCGGCAACCGCTGCTACCGAAATGAAGAAGTTCAGTACGTTTACCTAGGTACTTATCGTATTTTGTTCGTGGCCTCATTCGTTATAGCGTGTTTCCTTCGAATTCTTCATCTATGTCATGAGGCGCTTGTCAATGGCTACATTATTACAAAAAGGTGTGATCTCCACTTCATACCTCACTTAGGCTCATAGGATTGTTCATTCTAAACATGAGCAGAAGCATTTACTACCAGGACCCCGGTCTTTTTGGCAACCAGCAGTACGTGGATAGGCTGGTGGATGACATTGCCTTCACGCTAGGTGTTGGGAGAGATGCATTAAACATCGTGCGTTAATATGCATGGGTTGTCGATGACATGCACCAATAATCTATCCGGACAGGCTGCCGCATCCAAAGGCCTTATTGCGGGCAGGGCTATCCTCACTCTGAGCAATAACACTACACTTGACTGCAGCTCCAATAGCAGTGTAGGGATCTTGGTCTTCGCGGGTAAATATCGTCATTAGCTAACCCGCCTTTAACAGAGTATTGCAATTCCGCAACCAGAAGGAATTTGCTCGGTTGACATTGGCGAAACGAAATGGATCATGGTTATCGAAAAGGAGGTAAGATGACCACTAAGATGATAGGAAATCTATATCTTACGCTCATCCCTATAAGGCTACCTTCCGCAGTCTAGCTGCATCGCGGTTCTATGAGAGATCGGCTGCAGGAGTGGGAATACTTGTTACGGTGAGGATGCCTTTTAGTTCTCGGCAACCTAAACCTCAACTTACTTGAGGTGTAGGGCAAAGGCTATCCGGACTTAGTAACACGGCAACTCCTTCACCTGTTCCACTCAACCTTTCCACAGGTTCCTATCCATGCTCTTGTCGACTTCGATCCCAGTGGCATTGACATCATGCTCACCTACAAGCGTGGGAGTCAAAGTCTACGTCACGAGCAGAATGTTACAGTCCCAAGACTTGCATGGCTTGGTCCCAAGAGCTGTGACGTTCTTGGGCGCACCCGGCACCACCTTTCCTTGACGATCTTATCTCAACGGAATCAATCTTTCATTGTTACCCCTCCGTGTAGTCGAGATGCGCGACCATCTGCGATACGACCTAATCATGTACTATCAGCAAATTCATTTGAAGTCGCCTCGCCTCTGACAGCATTTGACCGACGGAAGGCGGCCAGCCTCTTATCTAGGCTTCGTGACCAACATTCCAATGACGATAATGAGATAGGATGGTTGCATGAGCTGCAGGTAATGCTCGTGCTGAATTTCAAGGCTGAGATTCAAATAGTAGACAACAACGGCGACATAACTCATTGGCTGGACGAGAAATTATTAGAAAGCGCACTCTGAATGATTTACCCGACCTAATATCCATTTACAACAATCTTGATGACACCTCAGTAGAGTTGACAGCGACAATGGCGCTCACAATTCACTGTTTTGACGATAGGCATATATAGGAGGTACGTATAGGAAATCACCAGAAACCTTACAACTCGATTATGATATTAACCCGAAGTTATTTTCCTCTTCTTTGCCCTTATTATTGTAGCTGGGAGGCAGGTATCTGTAAAATCACGTGACCCACTCAGCCCAACTCCTCTCTAGCCCAACTGAGAGAACTCAGAGCCATCTTGAAATCTTCAGATTCTGTGAATTCTCAGTTTTATTCAAAATAAATACGCCAATCCCATTCAAGAACTCGTTTCATAGGAAGACATTATTGTCGTTGTCAAATTTGCACCGCTTTCCCTGCTCATCAAGTGTGTGCTCGAAACAATTGAAAATTTTCACGGCCTAACTCAATCGACCAGCACTATTATTCGACAGGGGGGGTTGCGCATCTGCCCGCACCAGGTTGTGAAGAAAGGGGGGAAATTCCTTCGCATAGCAAGACGACAGGAAGCGCGATAATTAAAAATGGCGCCGAAGTTATCAGAGGATGAGATTGACGATCTCGTCTACCTAGCACGCACCGGCGACGATGCGGAGCTCACCGGGATGTTGCAGGAGCTAGTCGCGAGGGAGAACGCCACGCCGGCCGAGATCCTAGCGGCGGCGAAGGACGACGGCAAGGCGACGTGTCTACATATGGCTGCGGCGAATGGACACGCAAGTAAGTCGGCAGTCATTCTATTCTACTCTCAACCTATTCCTAGTGGCCTGTTGGTGGTTCAATCTTATGAGATACAGGGGCCATCTCAATCTCATATCTTACAATATGCGGTCGCCTCTAGCACTTACATATCACCACATACTACAACCTCTTACTTATGCTCATGCAGAAACCGTCACATTACTACTCTCACACTTCCCTCCTCCGCCAAAGACACCAGCAGGAGGAGCGGCGGCGGCGGCAGGTACCCCTGAGACTACGGAAGACACCCCGCCACGAGATGCGACGGCAGAAACACCGTACATCAACGTCCAGAACACTTTCGGGAACACAGCCCTGCACTGGGCGTGCTTAGGCGGCCACCTAGACGTCGTGAAGCTCCTCCTATCGCGAGGCGCATCGCCAACCGCAGCCAACGACAAGGACCAGATTCCCCTAGACCTGGCAGCCTTCAACAATCACATGCACGTGGTCAACTACTTCCTATCGCAGAGCAAAGACATCGAAGGGGATAATGCGAAGGAGGGCGGGCTGGAGAAGAGTACGCAGGATGTGCAGATGGACGATGATGCGAGCGAAGAGGCGGGCACGAAGGCGGAAGCCGGTGGGTAAAGTGTAAATGCGTATCACACTACTATGACCTAGGGTCTAAATGGAAAAGCCAGTGAACACTCTAAGGTACTGCCGTAAAGACGAACACTTTATTCATGATACCTATTGATCTGTCCCCCACTCCCCACTCGTCAGCATCACCATATCCATGCTACCCCCAAAACTCATTCCCAAAATAAAAGCTATAAAAGCATAATCCTACAAGGTCCAACAGAGCAGGGTCATCCAATCCACTGCAAAACATTCCTTCTCCGACATTGCGGCGTGTATCTCGACTCGGGAGTACGCCTTCAATTTGTAAACACTGGATCTATCTGGCGTCCAGGGCAGGAACGCCGCCGCCTTTTGGGCCAGGGCCTTGTGATTGACCAAATACTGGACCGCCGTCTTGTACGTGTCCGTGTAAATGGTTGGCCCCCTTCCAATCTTGACCCTAGGCTCAAAGATCGGAGCCTGGGTCTTAAGGTCTCCTTCTTGAGCCCAGGGTCAAGATCGGAGCCTGGGTCTTAAGGTCGTCTTCAAACCGAGCGATGGCATCAGTGAAGTGATGCGCAAGGCCGATTAGTGCGAGCGTCGGAAGAGCCTGGAAGGAAAAAACTAAGATTAGCATTTTGAAAGGCCAAAAAAAAAAAAAAGAAAAGAAAAGAAAAGAAGAAAAAAAAATACGCTTCAGGATAATAATGAGACTCAAAACATACCTATCTCCGCGTGTCGTTTCACGGTTCCCCCCTTGGTGGGTGTCGGTGTCGGTGTCGGTGTCGCTGTCGTAGCCAGGCCACTGAGCTCCAGGCCCACCGCTTTTGACTTACTTCTGTGAGCGACAGTCCCCAGATAACTACAAGAAGCACTCGCCTCTTACTTCTCATGAGAGAGGTGCTTGTGGAAGTTATCTGGGGACTGTCGCTCAAAGTAAGTCAAACGCGGCGGCCTTTATGACCTGGCCGACTCTGCAGAGGGCAAGCCTCTCCTGCAATTTCTTGCAGTGGTACTCATGGGAGCCCCAGAGTGTAAGGCAGGGACGCCAGCAGAGACAGCCCACCGCATTAGGGGAGACTGGGAGCTCCAGACTTGAAGTGATGGAGTTCTTCTCCCTGTTGCAGTAGACTGTCTCTACTGCGTCTCCTACCTTATATCGGGGGCTCCCATGCAGGCTTCTTCGCGATGGTGCCTGCTCCCGCAGTGTGGAGGATGTTTCTTCTCGGGTAGTTGACATGATGTCAACATGCGAAGTCATAACCTCGGTTGGGAGACAGGAAGTCTTCTCAGGCCAGGCCTTGACTGCGAGTAGACAGCCGCAACATGGCTGGGTGTATGCGATGGGCGGCGAAGGGCCGCCACCACATACCGTAGTGGTCTTGTGGGCCCTGGGCCGGGATGAATTTCGCCCCGCTCCATTTTGGGGCTCCGTTCCATCTTCGGAGCGCCGGATCGTCTGGACGATCCGGAGGGCAACCCCTGCCTCCTGCTGTCCCTGGCCCGTAGGCCAAGGCCGACTTGTCCTGCAGAGGAGGCAGGGGTTCGCCGGGTAACCCTCGCGGATAGTGTCTTGAATGACTCTAGAGATATCGTCCACGATACGTGGAACGTGTTGCGCTCCTGTATTGTAGAATATTAGTACGGGTGTCGAGTTCTCTGTAGGATCACTATGCTTACCACTGATATCACGGATCGAAACCGCAGCAGTTACTGCTGGGTTGTTCCGCGATATCTTTCGGGGTAGTCTTAGTTGAGAACAGGCTGAAAGCAAGTACCTACGGTAGTCCAGGTGTCTATTCTGTTGATGGGACTACCGTAGGTACTTGCTTTCAGCCTGCGTTCTTGACGTATAACGTCGGGCTGGCTGCCATTCGTAGGGACTGAGGGACCCTAGGAATGGGTGATGGGTGAAAGGCCAGTTGGTGCAGTGTGACGCGAGAGGACTGTACAGTTATTAGAGTCAAACACTATTGAAACAACGTAGGCGAAGGGATGCTTACCGATGGAGGCGTCGTCACGCCCACGAGGATTGGATTGTGAGCCGCTTGAACTGCGCCTGGTAGATGCGAATATGCTCGAGTCTCTGAGCTTCCTCCACCATGCGCCAGACTCTTCGAGTCTCCGCCTCGATCACGCCAGGGGCGATATACCCCTTTTGTTCGAGTTCGGCCCCCAGTTGGGGGGCCGTTAGATGCGGGACACGAGTCCGGCTAGTCGGTAGGTGCGCCAAGTGCACACAGACTCGAAATGAAGGGGACCGACGTGTTAGAAGGGATCATTTCGAGTCTGTGTGCACTTGGCGCACCTACCGACTACCATCCGGGGCGGGAACCGGATGGACCATGCCAGTAGTTGTGGGGAGGACCTGCTCAGACGTGGTGTTCGTGCTGTTGGTTGAGGAGGGGTGAAGTTGCTATGATCAAGCTGTGAACTTGTAAGAGTTTGTGGGTGCAAACTATAAAAAGACTGTAGACTAACCATAAAGATCAGATAATGGAAATAGAATGACATACATTGGCAAGAACTGGATAGCTAGGCTGGGTCATACCCGCCTTATATGATATGGCTTCGATGCCACAGGTTGCATTGATATCCAAGATCACAGTTGTGTTTTGTGAAGATTGGCAGAAATCAGTGTCTGAGAAATAAATAAACAAGGGCGGCAAGCCAAAGTGCAGGATCAGTAGGAAAAAAATTTTTCATACTGATTAGAAGCCAAATTAGCCGAACTGATTTAGCGGCGAACTTGTGGGCAGTGATTTGTGATTTGTGGTATTAAATCGCCGTTGTTAGGGTACCGGCACGTGTCCTGATTGTCACGACGGCAACAGTCACGAGATCATGATGTATGATGTCTACCTAGGTACATACATACTACACCTTATCGGAGTGGCATGGGTATCAACGTATTTTCTTTTTATTTGGCAGAATGGAAAATCAATGATAATTCCCTGTGCGCCCTTCCAAACAATGAGAAAACGTGAAAACACACCGTCGTTGAGTAGCCCCTTGAAAGCTCATATGTAGTACGACACGAAGGGGCGAAATAAAATCCTAATCGCACCTCAAAGAAACATAATGGCGAAACTCGCAGGTATGATCTTAACGAACTGAACCATCTTAATAAAGTAACATTATATCAGACAAATAGTTTAAACCATGTTACCGGGAGGTTCACCTTTTAACCTCCATCCCCATAAGCCAGTCTTCGTAACCCACAGTCTCCAACCTATCAAGAAAAGTATCGTGGACGGTACTGTAATGACCCAAAATATCCAAAATTGCGACGTTACATACGTCGAGCGCTGCACCGAACCATCAGGGAGGTTGATCTCTCTGGTGCCGAAGAACTGAGATCCGAATATAGCGGCAACGGTGCCAATAGGAACGAAGATCAAAGCAATCATGGTCAGTATCTTCATAACGTAGCTATCCTCGCGCATAACTTTGCTATCACGCAGTGTTCCTATGTTAAATGCCTGTTGCTGCGAGTTACTAGGTATGCATATTTATAATGGATGATGCAAAAAAATAGCTTACGAGGTTTATCACGTTCTTCAGTCTCTTGTCAATACTTGACAACTGCAGCCTGGTAGAGCGGAACGTCTCTCTTCGATGGCGTAGATTGTCGTGTACCGTCTTCCATATCGAGCCTGCGTCTCTCTGCATCTCACCATGCTCACCGAGAGCACATTCTAGAGATAGCAGAACTGCATCAACAGCCTCTATGAGGTGCAGCGCGTCTTTGGCGCGATGGTGAATCCTGCTGTAGTTAATCTCCACCAGACCTAACTCGCTCGGTGCTGCCAAAGATGATTGTTTCAAAGTCATCTATCATATCTTATGAGCTATCCAGCAGTATCGATAATGACAGCAAGGATACTCACCATCTCTTCGTCACGAGCCATTTTCAAGACATTCCACGCTTGCTCATCAACCATCTGATACCATGTCTTGAACGCCACTTCCACCAAGTGATATGGGTCAACTAGAGCATCTTCCCATGTCCCTTTGGCGCAATAAAGTCGATTAATCGATTCAGAAAAGAAAGGTGGCGGCTGGAAGAAGATAAGAGTAACTACCTTATGGTCACCTGCGGACGATGGTTTCGTTTTCAACACGAGACTTGAACGAAACCGTTCGGTTTCACTGCTTACGTCTTCGGTGGGAACCGTGGATAGAAAGTGAATCCATGTGGCTGGAATCTGTCGTCAGTCTCCTACTTGGATTATTCTTCTATCTAGCATACTGCATGTTCCATCACTGAGGCGTCTCACACCAAAGTCATGTGTAACACTATGCTCTATACCTGACCAAAACTCGTCCGGTATATCGTACTGACAATACGAATCCCTAGAGAATCGATCAGGTGGAGGAGCTACGCTGCTCGGAATAGATGTTAGAGTTCGAATAGATGCAGTGCTTTGAGCGCTGGATAGTAATTGGAAAAGAGGGCCGCGTACATGATACTAAGGTCCCACTGGCCATATTTTCCGGCTCTCTTTAATGAGCAGCCACTAAGGCACGTTGGTTCCTCCCCTGTGCCCAGTAGTGAGTATGTTTTATCATACGCATTGATCGAGGAGTCAACCGCACCTTTTCGCCAGCAGAATAGGCTGAATGGGGTGTTTATGTTTACCTGTTTCAAATAAGGGGCCATATGATCTGATCGACTAGGAGGCAATTATCCTTGACAAGGTAGGTAGGTAGGCAGGAATTATTCTATCACTGGGGAGGCTTCTGCAAGTGGTTAAATAAGAATTCTGGCGAGCGTCGTCACGCCCAGCCGCAAATTCCAGGGGTCCGTTTCTTCGAAATCATGTTACGAATGATGCGTTTCAATAGGGGAGATGAATCTTGAAGCTTGTTAGATATACATTCGCGTGCACCGTTTGGCAACGCTTGGCCAGACCAATTTGGAAACGGGGGCCGTATACGGTTATTCTTTATTACGTACTACCACCATCCACCATGTCCGGCACACATGGCGGTCTCGTTTCACGTTTCAGCTGCAAAGCCCTGGTGGTGGTCAGCGCTTCCGGGGTTAGACTTTATTAGAGCTGACACCACCCCTCAGGATTTTGACTGCTCACCACACTAGGTGATGCTCTACTACGCCGCCAGTCTCAAGTACCTACCCGACAGGCCCGACGTACGACGCCCAGTCGGCATGATTTCATTGATCAGCCGTGTCTTTTTAATGAGACGGCAGCCCTTGAAACGGGAACCATGCGACGCGCAGGGTGATCGAAGATGCGTTTTGGATTGGATTTCGATCCCAAGTACTGTTGTCCAGCTGGCGTAATGAGTCTCGTATTTGTATACGGAGCGATTCAAACGCTTCCGTGCTGGGATCGGTAGTGCAATCGAAGCGCTGGTAGTAGTTGGTGTGCTGCCTGACCAAACCCTTGAGCGATATAAAGCTTGGCTACCGGCGAGCCTGGCAACAGCAACTACCGTGGAATAGGCCATTTACTATTGAGAATTGGTGTAAAATGATACATGTCAACTACTAAAACTAGGAAGAGATATGGCACCAGCGGCTTCAAATATTTACTTTTCCGATATGACGTCCGTCGATACCACGGATATCCATGTGTTTCGGACTTCGTGGTGTTCCATTGCAAATCTTAAGATCGTTGAATTTTCCAGATATACATTAAACTTCGTCCATGATAATTCGAAAAACCAATCTAAATCGGAAACCCCCAAGCAATATATAAAAAGGGTGTATCCCCCAAGGCCGTTTACACACTACCTTTTGTTTCTTCCCTCTACAAGTTCATTTCTATCTCGAAGCACCAACAGGTACAGTCAATACACCCAGCCAACGAACAGAAATACCACGCACTACCACCGACACGACACTATGCCTTCCAGCACAGATAACCCGTTCGACTTCACTGGCGACGCATCTGAATCCCCTAAGAAGGATTCTAAACTAGCGGACATCTTCCAGGTCACCGGCAGTACTCAATCTCCATGCTCTTCGAATGAAAAGAGCGAAGAGCAGGAACGCTCCCCACCGAGTTCCCTTGACGTGAAGGATGTCCTTGCAATCCTCCAGGAACTCGCCAAGAAGCACGTCGGGAGTTGGAATTATGCTTAGCCAGAAAACCTTCAAATCCTTTAAAACGGAAGAGGCTACACGCCGAGCCCTTGCCTCAACCACAATTTAGAAAAGGGGCCAAACCATCAGACGACCCGGGTCATATGAAGAATATGGGGACCTCCGACAGAACGTTCCCGGTGAGGAGCTAAATTACAAAAGAGGCTGGGCACGAGCTCCCCTGAATCACAAGCATAATGTAAAGAATAGTCAAGGCGGACAGAATGTATGAAAGCGTTCAGCATGGACTTGGGGAGTTGCAGAGTTGGCACACCAAGTCGTCGGTGGTGCTAGATTCGTTCAAGCAAATGGCGATGTAATCAGGGGCATCTGCGAAAGCCTACATAGGCACTCACTTCCTTTTTGGTACTATATGTACAGCAAACCACAGAAAACACGGCCACGCCCCTACAGTTTTATTAAATCTAGCGCTCACATGTGGTAAATAACAAATCAAATTTGTCAAAATTCGAGGCTCTTAGGTATTAAAATGAAAAAAACTAGTCATATATACGTCATAAGAATTGATAGAGAGCATGGTACCAAGTGGACCTCGAGCACCACGAAGCTAAGATTTGCTGTTGGTGTCACGACATTTTGTCCCCAGTACTTGAACAGCCTCAGTTTCTCCCATGATTCCGTGATACTTAGGTAAATTAGGTATGTTGCCGTCACCTTTACGTATTGGACAAGTTCTACGCGGTAGACTAGGGACGTACACCGTTTCGACGAGGATCCAAAATACTGTGTGGTTTGCAAGGCATGCACCCCAAAATTCCCATTGAAAACATACCAGGTACGAAAAAGGCTTACCGAACATAGAAATCATATCGACGAGACGGTTGTTGTTAAATGTGTCAACAGCCACTGCCGGATAGAAAACGAGCGAGACATTCTCAACCGCTTCCAGGCCCAAACACCTTACATACGCCCGCTGATTGATGAAATCCATGACCCTGCTACGCCAACGACAATTGTCTTGAAACATCTTGATGATGACCTTCTGCAGGCATCGATCAAGAAGACGTTGAACAGAAATGAAGTCAACTATGTTTCGAAACGGATTCTCGAGGCCCTGAGCGTATTGCACGAGAATGGCTTCGTTCATACAGGTAGAGGTTTTTCGATACTAATTAATTACGTACTCTGGTTAACGAAACACTAAAGATATTAAACCTCATAATATCTTCGTCAATTATAGAGAGGGAGAAGACGAAGAAGTACGATTCTCCGACGTCCAACTAGGCGACTTTGGCGGTACCTACCCACAGGAGTGCAAATGGGCGAAAGCAGGCATAGCTATCGGCGCGCCGATCTGGAATAGTCCAGAGGTATTGATGAATGCGCCATGGAACACCGCGACAGACATATGGTCATTTGGAACCATGGTAAGCTCCATCTGGAGCTCGAGTTTTCCAGGATAAACGCCAAAGCTGACCTTCATTAGCTCGTAACCCTGATCTATGGAGGTGGCTTCAACCTTTTTCGGCCCAAAGACACTCCGTACGGGGATGAAAACTATCGTGTCGAGATAGTCAAATCGCAATTCCGATACTTTGGCCCCTTTCCGGCCAAGTATGAAGAGATCGCCAACCGGGAGACGGTGTTACATCTCACACACTTGATCCCGCCATCAGACATGACACCGTTCGGAGCGGTTGCAGAGCGGGAAGTAACCAAGGAAGACAAGGAGTTCATCTTGAGAATCATGCAGATGGATTGGCGGGATAGACCGACCGCTAAAGAGCTCTTACGAGATAAATGGTTCCTCGATGAGTGAAAGGCTTTCGATAACTCGTTACAAAATAACACCAAGTATCTAGTACCTCTTTACGAAATGCGAGTAAATAAATGCCCAGCTTCCATGAACAAAGCCACTTCATCATCGTGGTGCACACAACCACGAGAGCCGCCTTCGGTCGAGAAAGCCATGATGAAAGCATGACGTTGCAATTGGCTAGAACATGTAACCAGGTAGCAGGGTACAGGTAGCAAGGTTAAGCAGTACATAGGTGTACATAGGCGCGGGAGCATCCCTCGTGCCACCCCTGAGCCTACAATATCAGTGACGTTTCCCGGGGCAAGCTCCGACAAATCAGAATGCGTTTCCTTCCGCTGAGCTGAAGCTCCGAACGTTTTCTGCTAGGGTAATGGTTGAACCTAAGTGATTAGCGAGGTTAGATGTGTGGGCCATTTTAAAGATCGCTAAGGTTAGGCCGGCAGGCAGTAGATGTTAGCTTACGTCGGAATTGGAAGGCGCTTTAACTACCTAATGTACTCGTGCGACCACCTCCCTAACCTTACAAAATAACACATATTATAGGTATAGATCACATCTCCAAAGCTATGCTAGTGGTCTATGACATGCGGCGCAAGGTTATAATGCCATGGCATATCAATGAATATTAGCAAGGAATTTAAAATGTGCATATTCCGTGATCGGATTGTATGGGTTTTGTTTCTAATCCGAGTGTAATTTTCGTAGGGCTGATATTATCGTTATAAAAGCTACGATATGGAAAGGAATTGTTAAATATGCACAGTAGTGAGGTTAATCACACTAGCGGGCTAGTAAGCTCGGAATTTCCGAGCCAGGTCCGAAGGCTTGGGGCTTGGTGAGAATGATTATCAAGCTTAACTCAGCAACAATCCAACGTCAAATTTCTCGTCGGAGTGCAGAGTCCCGGTCTTATCCCTTCTGGCAGACCGAAAATTTCTCATTCGCAATGTCCGACCCGGCGTTCGACTCCAAGTCGGCCTCGTTTCTGGAATGGTTCAAGGCGTGGCCCGGCGCGACCTTCCACCCAAATATTGAGATTCAAGATCTGCGCGGGAAGGGAGCCGGAAGAGGCATCGGTACGGGCGCACCCACACCTGCCACACTGCCACACTGCCAGTGCCCGCTGCACACTGCACAACTGCACACGCACTCTCCAAATGCATCTAAACGTCCCTTGCCCTCGCTGACCAATGGACTTTTTAGTTGCTACTGCGGACATCCCTGAGGACACAGTGCTTTTCACCATACCGAGAACAGCAATCATCAGCACCCAGACGTCGGACCTGCCCAGTCGCATACCCCAAGTCTTCGAGACGACGGGCCTGGAAGATGCCGACAACGAGGCAGACGAGGACGGAAGCGAAACCAGTGGACCACCCGACAACTGGGCTTCGCTCATTCTCATTATGATTTATGAGTACCTGCAAGGTGGCAACTCTCGCTGGAGACCGTACCTGGACGTGCTTCCCGACCAGTTTGAGACCCTGATGTGGTGGAACGACCACGAATTGGGCGAGCTGCAGGCCAGCTCCATCGTCTCCAAGATCGGCAAAGATGAGGCTGATGGCATGTTTCGCGCCAAAGTCCTGCCTGTGGTTGAGGAGAACGCCCATATCTTCTATCCCGACGGATCCGAGAAGCTGAGTGAAGATCAGCTGATGACCCTCGCGCATCGCATGGGTAGCACTATAATGGCTTATGCTTTCGATCTGGAAAACGACGATGAAGAGGCTGATCCGGAGAATGACGATGAATGGGTAGAAGATAAGGAGGGTGTTCTTATGATGGGCATGGTACCTATGGCCGACATTTTAAACGCTGATGCCGAGTTCAATGTGAGCTTATCTATCAATACCGACGTGGCCTATCGCTGACACTTCGCAGGCCCATGTAAATCATGGCGAAGATAGCTTAACTGTCACGACGTTACGGCCAATCCGAGCTGGCGATGAGATCCTCAATTACTACGGGCCGCTTGGTAATGGCGAGTTGCTGAGGCGTTACGGATACGTAACCGACCGACATGCTCGTCACGACGTCACAGAGATATCCTGGGACCTCGTAGTATCAGTCTTAAAGGGAACCCTCTCGCTTGATGAAGAGACATGGGGTAAAGCGGTAAGTGATGAGCCTGCGGACCTTCACGACTCCTCCAATTTGCTCACGATACTCACTATGCATAGGTCAACGAGCTCGATTTAGAAGAGATCGAAGATGCTTTCGTAATTGAACGAGACTCGGGAGAGCCAGACTCCCAAGGCGAAATCCACGGCGAAGCGACTTTCAAGGAGCTTCCCTCGGATCTTATCGAGCAGATTCATACGTTGCTGAAGGCCATCAGGAAGATTAGCCCCTCCGCAATCCCCGACAAGGCGATGCGGGACGAGATCACGCTCCAAGTCGTACACCGTGCTCTGGAGCTAAGATTAGGCCAATATCCTACCAGCCAGGTGTACGACCTCGATTTGCTATCTGCAAACAAGGTGTCGGGCCGGCAGAAGAAGGCTGTGGCGGTGCGATGGGGCGAGAAGGTGCTCTTGCAAGAAGCCATCGACTTTGCGCAAGAAAAGCTGCTGAAGGTGCAGTCGAAGGCAGGACAGGAGAGCGAGCCGTATGCGAAAAGACAAAGGACGAGGTGATTATAGATGCGATCCATGCCAAAGAGGCCACTCAAGATAATGTAAGTCGGAACGCCGCGTTCCTACATGCAGCACTTTCTTCCGATGGCTCATACCACGTGTGGCACACCCAAAAGATCGGCCATTGGAGACTTCTGTCATGCAATTAATTAGATGCTGACACACATACTTCTGACAGGATGCAACCACGTTGATCGGATGTGTTATTTTCCGATTGACCTACTATGCTGCTGATTATGGGGCAGTGATGCACAAAGACGCAGGGACTGGGATTGACAAACAAGTGAATAGGGTGGTGAAGAAAGTGTTGACTGCCAGGTGGACTGTAGACAGGCTAGATATTAAATTCAGACCTCACGGCAATCTTATCTATACCTATATACTTGAATGTTTGCAGGCAAGAGACAAACTTGTATAGTTCGAGCATCTTGCTTATCTCTTTCCGTGGCTTGTTCCTTTTAAGCTGTTTGGTTAAGCCATACTCAAAATATCCACAACGCGTCCGCATTTCAAATATCGTCAAGTGTGAACAAATCGTTAACTGTTGTCTGGTATCTGAAAAACTCTTCAAGTGTCGAGCCGCGACTTACACGCCGTTGTTGCAACAGCCAGAGAAAGCGGGGCCCCATACAGCCAACCCTATTGTATTGGCTGCAGAAGTTGGTCAACCAGTGTCTCGACGGCAACGCCGCAAATCTTGAAAAATCAATTGAGGTATAGTTTATCCACCCCCACGATTTCTTTTCGCCGAAACTTTATCTCATCTCAACTTAAGTTTGCATACTCGGCGACCATAACGTGGAATGTTTACCCCGCGTCTCAGTGGGTAGTGGGCAGACGTCAAGGTCTCCCGTAACGCATAACGCATCTCGTGTGCCACACAGACAGTATTAACTCGGTCTCTGTCATCATAAGGTTTCGGCAGTCATGGAGTCTTCCACGAAGTTCGCACTCATCATCGCATTTTCCATTATCGGCATCCTCGGTCTCGCGCTCTTGTAAGTTGTCTTTCCGACCCGTGTCGCATACGGCAAGGCCCGGCCTATTAACCATGACGGCTCAGCAGGGTAGTCATGCTCCAGGGAGTCCGCTCATCCTTCACCGACTTCCTCCGACGAATGTTCAGACGAACATTCAATCCGTTGGATGACAAGACCAAGACCAAGACCAAGTTGCCCCGATCGATCCAGCAGGCGTTGAAGCAGTTGGAAAGCGTGACCGAGAAGAGACAGAATCGCAACCCAGACACCGAGTCGGAGTCGGCCCAGTGGTAAGAGCCCAGAAGCTTCTCTTCATGTCGCGCCCTGTAACTAACATTGCGACCAGCCCCATCTGCCTTCAGCTCCTGTACCCCAAGCAAGGAGCGCCTACTCCAGCAGCCGGCGCTAATGAAGGCACCGAGGGTGAAGCTGCAATCACGGTTGAGATCCAGCCCCAGGAGAAGGAACCCGCGCAACCCGCGCAACCTGCATCACCCACTCCATCCATTGACGATGACGAGGCCCTGATGTTGAAGCAATGCCGACACATCTTCCACTCGCGATGCCTGGTCGGCTGGTTCCTCAGGAAGAAGCACAACTGTCCGGTCTGCCGCGCGAAGTACTACCAACCCGCGCAGAAGGCGACGTCGGGCGATGACTACCGCCGACGATCGGTACCTCCGCTCTTGCCGGTTTATTCATTCTGATCAATTAGCAATTCTACAGGGCACCCACAGTATACCGGGTCGAACTACAATCCAATCGACAGACACGACGGGACGATGAATGACGAAATGTTAATGGGATTATGGAATATGGAACATGGAACATGGAACATGGAAAATGAAACGGATGGGGTGGAATGGGCAGGACATGGAAGCAATACAGACAGTTTGGAGCTTGGCCGTGATGACTTCTCAGTATCGGGCTCTCCCCTTGATTGTACTTGAGTTCAGCATTGTTCAAATGCGCTGAATTCTACTTGATACCCATTGAAGATACATGTTTTGTTGTGATGTCGTACAGATGGAGTCGAAGGTGTTATGCAGATCTGATGCACTTATGCCGTCTTATCAGGAGAAGTGCTTTCTCTTATAACGAAGTGCCCCACGTGACTCTTATCAGCCCTGTAAATCAGCTAGCACCAGCACCCCCTGTCTGTAGAAAAGCCACTGAAGCAATGATCCGCCTTAACGCCCGGCAGTATAACTGCTTTAAGGGGTTAGTCCGCCGATCGACCCCAGCATTTCCACATCTCGATCGGTCTAAAATGATTTCATCGATTTCCATTCCGTTTGTAGATGACCTCACGCGAAATCGATGTTCGCCATCGGACCTGATTCCGGCCCGCTATGAGGCTTCGTATACCAGGTAGGTAGTGGTCATTCGGAGCACGAGGGAACCGAGAGATAAGCTAGGGTTTCCTGCCACGTACGGAATACACTGGTGAAGATAGAATGCTGAGAAGCTCAACAAACATTTCCAGGTCGGAGCAAAACTTCCCAGCCGCATCGCGTCTCGTACGTCCGCCTACCTGCTTCCATGACGCGCACCCTGTCATATATTGGCCTAGTGGTCTAGCTGATCGACCATGGGTGGTAATTCTAAGGGATCTTTGCTACCTATCTATGTACCTTGAATCGCAAGCCAGGGCAGGGTGGTACTTAAGGTAAGATAAACCACATACATGCTTCCCAGAAGAGCGGGTTACTAGTTGCTTCTTTCAGTGCCTGTGTAGGTGATGATCTCATCCCTTTTTCGTATTATTTCGTATGCCTTTTCCTCTCATTTGTAAATTCTCGAACTGTACTTAGCTATACTTACTACCACACATCTAAACCTGCATGATCGAAATCCAAACCAGGTTCACGAGGTCTTCATGCACCCTCGTACCCACACATTCTACCGTGCATGTCCCTTTTCTTGCGAAGTCTGATTCGCTGCTCCCCGGCCGGATCTACACGTCCCCTCGGCCTCTTTGCTCCGGCCTTGTGTTATATACTCGCTTACCCCCGAACGTACGGTCGCGACATCTCTACCGCAATGGCCGCGAAGAGGAATAAGCCCGGCGCACCCCCACAGCCGGACATCCAGTCCGAAGAGCAGGTCAAGTCAGAACACCCGGGTCCTACTCCAAGAAGGTCGAGTCGCAACGTGAAGAAACCCAGCGAGGTCGATGCCATCCCGGCGTACAAGGACAACCCGCGCTCCGCGCCTCTCCGATCAAGAGGGAAGCAGAAGATGCCGGGCGAGGCCGAGAATATGGAGGGCGCCATGACCGACCTGCGCAAGATGGAAGACAACCTCCGCAACGCCGTCAAGCGACAGAAACTGGCTCTGAACGACAGCAAGGTGGTGAGCAAAGGGAAGACCGAGGAGGCGGATGCGGCTTTCCTACCAAGACCCATCAAGGCAAAGCCGGACTCGCTACAGCCGTCATTCGAGCTTAGGGGCTTGGGAGACAAGAAAAAGAAGCCGACGGCGAACGGGGACGATGATGCCGACCGGGGCGATAAAGCTTACGAGGATGGAGAGCCGGGCGACAGGGAGGAAGGCGGCGACGTCCCAATGGAAGACGCCGATGTCAACAGCATCAAGCTGGAGGGGGCAAGGCCACCTCCAGTTAATAGTGACTATCTACCTCTGCCGTGGAAAGGAAGATTAGGCTATGTATGTTCCCTAACCCGCGTTCAAGTATGTTGAAACGAAATATGTGCGATATCTAATACGGCCTAGGCTTGCCTCAATACCTACCTGCGGGTTTCGAACCCCCCAGTATTCAGCTCAAGAACCTGCCGAATATCGTCTATTTTAGACCACCGCCATCCTCTTCAAGATCCCTCCCAGCCCGAACATGCAACCAAGAATCGGCCAGACAAGGACCAGCCGGCCGATGTGAAGCGTGGACAGAAATACGTCGAAGCTCTTGGTCTTGCCAACGCACGTGACGTCGTGAAGATGCTTCGCTGGAACGATAAATACGGTATCAAATTCATGCGGCTGAGTTCGGAAATGTTTCCCTTCGCGAGTCATGAAGAATACGGCTATAAGCTCGCACCCTTCGCTTCTGAGGTTCTTGCCGAGGCTGGAAGAGTCGCGGCCGAGCTTGGCCACCGGCTTACTACTCATCCTGGACAAGTATGATAGATCCATCAAATGGTAGAAGGGAAATCACTAACATATTGACTAAGTTTACCCAGCTGGGTTCGCCACGACCTGAGGTCGTCCGAAACGCGATCCGCGATCTAGACTACCACGACGAGATGCTCCGGCTCCTGCGCCTCCCGGAGCAGCTCGACAAGGACGCCGTCATGATCCTGCACATGGGCGGCGTGTTCGGGGACAAGGCGGCGACGCTCGACCGGTTCCGCAGCAACTACGCGCAGCTGCCGGCGACCGTCAAGGCGCGGCTCGTGCTCGAGAACGACGACGTGTCGTGGACGGTGCACGACCTGCTGCCCGTCTGCGAGGAGCTCGACATCCCGCTCGTC
The DNA here is from genome assembly GCA_022495205.1 of Hypoxylon sp. FL1150. Taxonomy (NCBI): domain Eukaryota; kingdom Fungi; phylum Ascomycota; class Sordariomycetes; order Xylariales; family Hypoxylaceae; genus Hypoxylon; species Hypoxylon sp. FL1150. The sequence goes on along the minus strand of MU376309.1, from coordinate 16,096 downwards.
CTCGACTTCCACCACCACAACATCATGTTCGACAAGGACCAGATCCGCGAGGGCACAAGGGACATCGTGGACCTGTTCCCGCGCATCAAGGCTACGTGGGACCGCAAGGGCATCACCATGAAGATGCACTACAGCGAGCCCTGCGCCGAGGCCATCACCGGCCGCCAGCGCCGCAAGCACAGGCCCCGCGTCATGACGCTGCCGCCGTGTCCAAACGACGTGGACCTCATGATCGAGGCCAAAGATAAGGAGCAGGCCGTGTTCGACCTCATGCGCAATTTTCGGTTGCCCGGGTGGGATACGTTTAATGATGTGGTGCCGTATGAGCGCGAGGATGATAATAGGCCGGTGCCCAAGCCGCCGAAGAAGAAGAAGCGCAAGACGAAGAAGGCGGATGCCGAGGATGGGATTAATGGTGATGACGATGATGTGGACGATGAGCCGAAGCCGAAGCCGGTGGTGCCTGAGGACGAGGTCGGGATGGGCGGCCCGGAGAATAGGGTTTATTGGCCGCTGGGGATGGAGGAGTGGCTGCGTCCGAAGAAGAGGGAGGTTAAGAAGAAGAAGAAGCCGGATGATGTGGAAGAAGAGTAGTAGTCTGACAAAGATGAGGCTTCGGTGTTTTGGTGTAGAGCCGCGTGACAAGGTGGTTGTACATAAGCTCGATGTTGATTCGTAGGAAGATACCTCGGGATGAACTCGATAGGGGAATACACGACGATAGAGAATAAGATGGTTACTCCATTTCTTGCCTAGTTCTCGACACTTAACGATGTGCACCTAGGTAGATGCCTAATGCTTTGGTAACGCCCACAAACCGATATCCGGAATCGGAGATGCTGTTGAAGATTCGTAGCACAACAGCCACACGGCAATTTCATTATGTAACTGTGCTTGGTCTTGATAGAGTAGCTGTCATCGAGATGTAGCTGGATTCAGCTCTCGTCTGCGACATTAACGTGATATTGTCAAGACTTTGGTATAGTCTGCCAAGGCATATCGACATTGCTTGTCCTGCTCGTCTCAGCCAGGGAAAGGTAGGCAGTTTTCAAACACGACCAGATAAGATCATCGAAGATATCTGCCGTTGCTTGTTGGTAGACAAGTAACATCAGGATATCAAATAGGATATCAAATGAGATATCAGAGGCATTATCATCGAGATTACCTAGATACTACTTCTTGGAGTGCCCGCTAGGTTTTATTAATAGCAGCGCAGTTTGATATGGTATGCGCCAAAGGTTACCCTTACATCACGTACATGGATAGGGGTAGGGTAGGCATGATGTAGCTACGTAGGTATAAAACCCTTAGGTCACCTCTCGCGCGGTGTAACCACCAGATACTAAGCGACGATGTCGGAACTACGTCTGAGCCGCCTGTTTTTGGCCGAAAGAGGAATGCCATGGTTCGCAAGTCTAGCTGAACGCTGAACTTGCTGCCCACCCACGTCCGTATCACGCCGCGGCTATATCCGTCCATTGACTACTGGGTTATATACCGACATATAATACCAAGCCACGATCTATCAACGGTACGAAGCAAGAACGGCCAGTTCCGACATTGCGGTGAGAGAACCAGCGCGACACAGAACACAACCTTAACTCACGTAAGGCGCGCGTAGCTCAAGGAGGACGGTGGCTCCGAGGCATCCCGCCTCTCTGTAACCTACCTACCTGTGATACCTTGATAACTACCACTACCCTGCTCATCAGGCGGTGTGATTGAAAAATTTTATCAGCCGCGATGAACGTTGTAGCGGTACTACGACTTACATATTGCGAGTTTTTGATTGGGGCGGAGTTCTTATTACACGACATTCAAAAGTCTGGTACCGTTGGGTAGATCTACTAAGGGGGCAGACGAGAGATGATGAGCCGCAGGTTTGGGGGTTCAAGCTGTGGGATGGGGGCACATGTAAACATTGCAAGATGGTCTGAAGCAGAATATTATATGGATTACATTGGGGCTTCGTTATGTAGATTGGGGACTTGATGTTTAATGCACTACTAACAAACTGTAGTGTGAAGGGTCCTTATGTAGGTACGTGTAGATAGTGGTATAGGGGTATCTCAACAGGGCCCAATCCTCAGATAGCACTTGGACAATATGACGATAGTACAGCACCAGCCTTCTACATACCTTAGAAAACCCAATGTCAGATTACCTGTTAACCGTAATAAACAGCATCTATATTATGCCTAAGGCATCTCGGACTGTTCATATCGAAGTCATCTCCATCGCGATCGATGGAAGACAAGCTTCTGTCCAGACGGACTTTCGGCCAGAAACCCGCTAATGCTAAAAGCAGCTAAGAAGTCGAGATGGTGTCATAGACGACCAAGTGGAGGGTGAGATGCTGTCCAACTCCTTACCAGCAAGCGTGCTAATTTAATCTACGTTCGCTGTCGGCTGCATCGCCGAACCGATGCGCTACAGCGCGCTATCGAACGCAGCCTCCTGAACCCACTTGTCAAAGCCAAAGCTCACCTCCCGCCTCCACACATACCTTACCTATCACGGCAGAAGCCAGCTTCTTGATGCGTGCGTGCCATACAGCCACCAACAGCGGGAATTGGACGGCTTCATATATGAATATACCTAAGAAGATAACGAGCCTCAAACATTTCCCCGACAAGCATGTGCTTGCGGCAGCGGCTCCTACTCGTCGCGCGCGACCGCGAACATAGACGCGATCATCACGATCGTTGCGATCGCCCTGTTTCTTCTGTTCCTGCTGTGTTACGTGTGGGATGCGTGGGAAATCTTACGACGAGTCGAGGAACAAAGACGACGTTTCAGGGGAGGGGGGGGCAGAGCAAGGCGAGCGATTGCGCTAATTGATTGCGATGCGAACACCTTCTCGGGCCCACGAATATTTTTAGGTTGCGAAAAAAGTGGGGGTTCCCGAGCGTGTAGAGCGGCAGGGCGAGAAAATATTCTGATTAGACGATAGGACAATGGTGAAAAAGACAATGAAGGAACGTGGTAATTTAGTTAGGACATTGGGTTCCATACAACCGGTTCAACGGAAAGGGTGTCTGTCGTACATAAAGGAGGCTGGGTGGCAGTTGATAGAATGGCGGTAAGCATTGGATGTTTGTATACGGGTGCATCAATGATGCAGCAGGTTGCGAATGGATATCAACAATAAACACAGCTGGAAGAGGGTTCGTTTTTGAGATTGGAATTTCTAATCGTATTTGTTTATACCCCAGACTCGGGACAAGATGGAGATCCTCGTGGCCGACGATATAGGTACCTAAGTGATATAGTTGCTAGTTAGGAGGAGGAACCTATAGGTCGAGTATAGATCAATAGGTAAAGCCGACCGAGGTCAACAAGAAGAGTGACAGAATGGATGCTGAAGGGGTTTGCAGCAGCCAAAACATAGCTGCAAAGGCATCATGAGGTCACTTGGGGACGACCGAAGAGAGATGATGTCAGGTTATCCCACTCCAAGGTGTTTCGGGAAGGATCCGTGGATCTGAACAGAGCTAGAGGGCCTGAGATGACCAGGGGGCTGAGCTTGTGAGGGATGCGAAATATTTACTATGTACCGAGTGACTAAAAGTCGAGATACTTGAGAAGACAATTAAGGTACGTGTTTTGTTGAGCAGATTAATAATAAGGGAGGGTAGAGATATATGAAGATAAATGTATCTGGAAGTCTAGAAGGAAGACAACAAGAAAAAATTGTATGAGATGGTGGGGTGATCATTTCCTTGTCCAGTCAAGTCGCAGGAGAGGCTCGTGCTGCCTTGGTAGATGTGGTGACAGATGTACACGATACCTGCTGACTCCACGCCTATTCTTTACATTCTTTACGTGACGGGGTATCCACCTTGGATTGCTGCTTCTGCTTCTGCTTCTGCTTCTGCCCTTCTGTTGTACTACAAGGCTAATGCTACTACGTTTCGTTGCTACGCCTCTCCGATATGTAGTTTGATGCGAGGAATAACACCATTAGTAACCAAGTTGGGCCCCCATATTCTTCACCAGAACCCGACTTATCTCTACACGAATTTCTACACGAAAACTTGGATGAACTCCTAAGCGGCCTGGACCTAAACCGACTTCCTTTTTTTCTTCTTGATGGTACATTTTCTGTCTCCTGGTCTCAATTCTTCTCCCCTCCCATCATCACGAGCCTCCTACCCAGTGAGACAGGCAAGACACGACATAATCCGATAACACCACCATCACCCATCAACCGCCAATACAATTCCGTATACCTCCCTTAAGGACCTGAAGTTCTTTACCAATACGCACACGCACTTACATTGATGACAATACTGCGTGCGGAACATACATATACGCGAACTGAGTTTCCCATCAAGCGAACCGCAATCCACAATCCCAGACCCCAGATCCGGCCCGGTAGCGCCATCCAGCCATCGCATCGTCAGGATCAGGATCAGCATCCCCAATCACAAGCACACCCAAATAAACCCACCTTTTCCGCTGCAGGGTCCCAATCCTTTCCCCGCGCTCGTCCGACTTTCAACGACCTCCACAAATCTGCCAACTCGTCAACCTAATACCTACAATAGGATACGCTATTGCCCACTTCCCCATCGAGTATTACAATACAATACCGCTACTACGTCTGACTCCTACCTCGGATATTTGTCTGTCAACACTACAGTCTCACTTTTCCCATCTTCGGCCTTTCTAACTTTCCCTACTTTCCCTGCTTTAACGCAATCCACGTAATATTGACCTTGAGGGATTCTCAGATGGCGACCATGATGAGCCCCAAGCCTTCGCATCTTCACACGGGACCGGAGGTTAAGCGCCCTCGCGGTACGTCATACTTTACCACACATCTATTGTTCCTGTGTCTTTGTTCGTGAACCATTGTACTAATTCTATTTTCGACCAGGTATCCTGAAGAACTCTTACACGAAATCGCCTCCGCCCGAGTCCCCTATCAAAGAAAAGGACTTGTCTGAAAAGGAGCTTACCATCATCAACACGCAAACAAACGCGGGTCACCGTCGCTCCTCGAGCGCTGCAAGCCGCCCACCCGGATCCCGCCGCCTGTCATCCCGCGCCCCTTCGTACGTCGGAGATGATGGTCTCGACAATGCGCAGCGTCTAAAATGGGACGAGGCAAACCTCTACCTTACCGAGCAGGAGCGCACCTCTACCATGAAGATCACCGAGCCCAAGACACCTTACGCTAGACATTACGAGCCCTCGGAAGATGACGAGGACGAGGACATGGAGATGCTCGACGGCGAGAACTCGCGACGGGAAGAAATACCGGGACTATCTCTCGGAGAACCCGAGGAGGCCATCCCCGAGGACGAGCTTGGATCCGAGCGCAAGCAAAACAAGGTCCACGTTAACGACGATGACGCCACCCCGCTACACGACGCCGATCACGAATTCCTCGGCATGACTCCCGAGGAGCGCGAGAAGCACCGCAAGTTTGAGGAATTGCGAAAGAAGCACTACGAGATGAGGGACGTGGCCAAGTTCCTCGGTCACCCGGAGGAACTTGACGAGCTCGAGGAAGACGACGATGGAGTACCTCCGATGCCTACCATCAACGGCGCCAAGGTTGGAGCTGGCGATTAAAAGAAATCATGGAAGTAAGCAGCCCTCCACTCAGGGACGCATCCAACTCTTAGCCGAGGGTAGCAGGAGGGGTGGGTGGTCGGCGAATAGGGATGATTCTATTAGCGCAACGATATATGCATGCCGGATGGAGTTTACGGGACGGATGGACCATTTCTCAATTTGTTCTTATTGCCACGGGCGCATTAGACCAGTGTGGTGTTGGGTGGGCAAGCTAAACCCTGTGATTGGTTTGGAAGGCGACGAATCAATCACGGCTGTAGTTATAGGCGGCATTTACTACAAGAGAAGAGAACTCAGTTCTCTTGATAGCAATGAAATAACATTCATTTGATTGTCTGTTTTAGCAGTCTTCCCGCTGGAAGGGCAGATGGGTATGTATTGGCATGTGAGCAGATGATATTCATGGCGATACCACCCAGTCCTATTTCGACTCGTCGCCGCTATAAATCGGGGATATAGTATTTCGCCCCTATAAATCAGGATTTCAAACCATCTTGCTGCTTATAGCAGCCCCTTTCTGGCCAGCTCGACTTTCCTCGCCGCCTCCCCGGGCTTGAACCCACCCTTGGAGACGCATATCCGGTGGCCCTCGCCCATCTCGAACTTGTCCTCGTTGGCGGGCCAGGCGCACGGGCAGTGGTGGGGGAAGTGGACGCAAGCTAGACAGATGTAGATATATATCTCAGCACGTATAATTCTCGATAATCGAGGGTTTTTCTTGAAGCCTAGCTTCATCGAACCTACCTAATGTATCGGGACATAGATAATTCTCGCAGTGCATGCGGTTGACGCTGCTTTGGTAGATCGACGAGTCGCTGGGCACGTTCTGCGGTTGCTGTTGGCGCTGCTGCTGCTGCTGCTGGCCGCCGAACATCTGGTCGAAGAAGCCGAATTGGGCGTGGGCGGCGGAGGAGAAGAGGGCGAGGAGGAGGATGTGGAGAGGGTAGAGGAGACGCATTGTTTCGTTTTATTTTATTTTTTGGGAGTTATATATAATGGGTAGCTGAGTATAATGTAGAGTTCAAGATACCCGAGAAGAGACCTGGGTGAGGGAATCTCGAGTCGGAGTCTTTTCGCAATGTCGTGAAGCTGTCTACTTGGAAATGGCATTGCTGGCAACATTTCAATTCCTTATCGCTATCGGGTTGTTCTAAATTCTAGTCCCAACTGTTTTAATGCATATCCCCCACTTCCCATCCAACTTCTAGCATCAATGACTAAGCCGAAATTTTGAAGCTGCAGTTCTCACAAGTTGACTCCAATCCCCAAAGAGTGTTCCTCCAGACAAGCTTCACGGAAGCTCAACCACAGCTACGGCCATGAGGATCGCCCAATTGCAGCGGCCCATAGTGGCTGCTGCTTCGTCCATAACGAGAACGACGCCTACGACTTCGATTCGGCAGCTACGGGAGGCTTTAGGACAGTTGAGAATAGGGGCCGGTAATGCGGCGGTGGAGGGTCGAAGACATGCCTCGGTCAAATCGCAAGGAGCGTACACGTTACGAGACTCGAGCACGATCCCGAAGAAGCTGGGAGCTAAGAAAAGTGGTGGTACGTTCGCATTACATGATCGAGTTTTGAGCTCCTTGGGGTTACGACCTATATTCCGAGAGCATACACACATATCAAGAGAACATGAAGGTTAACAACCAGCAGACTCCTACGTAATCACCGGCAACATCATCTACAAACAGCGCGGCACCAAGTGGCACGCGGGCGAGAACTGCGGCATGGGCCGGGACCACACCATCTTCGCGCTGGCCTCGGGCTTCGTGAAATACTACCGGGACCCGGCGCGGCACTCCAAGCGGCAGTACATCGGCGTCGTCTTCGACAAATCCGACACTTTGCCGTATCCGCCCCACGCCATGCGCAAGCGCCGCCTCAACATGACCGCCGCCCCCATCCCCCCTCCCCAGCCCGAACCCGAGCTCTCCGCGTCCGGCATCCCCACGCAGGTCGTCCGCACCGGCGAGGGCCGCCGGCCGCACCCCCGCGACGAGCGCGTCATCCGCTTAAAGCAGGGCGGCAGCTACGCGTACGCCGAGGAGAGCTGGCGCCTGGGTACCCTGGTGCGCACCGAGAAGCGCAAGATGGGGTCCCGCCGCGTCGCGATGCGGCACCGCCGCCGCAAGGCGAGGGCTATCGGGCTCGAGATGCGCGCCGAGCGCGAGGACAAGATCGCCAGGCGCAAGGAGGCGCTCGACGCGAAGAGGGCCGCGCAGGCGCGCAAGTGGAAGGAGTACAGGGCGAGACAGGCGGCGGCGGCACCGGGCGGTGGCGAGATGCCCCCGCCGAACCCGAGTCCGCCGACGGCTGCGGCGTAAAAACAGACGGGCTACCCGCTTGGTGGAGCTTGTATTGGAAGCGTTTCAACTGAGCCGATTAAAGTCGAGCAAGCTGTTATATCTGGAGCCACCGATCTTCAGATGCGGTGCAGGTTATACCTTACAAGCTTCGTCATCCTCCCTCCTCTAGTTTACTCGAGTATTCTATTTCGCGTATTCTATTACGCGTATAGCATTGACGCAGGAAATCCGCACAACAGGGGCTGTAACTATCTAGAACTTGTATAAAAGGCAAATATATTTTTCATCTAGAGGGTGATACTTCTTACTGGTCTGAAGGAACTTCTGGGTAACCTTCGCATACCTAAGGACGCTGATGGCTCGATTCTCATCATAAGAGACCTTTCTTTGCTCAACACCGCATTTACTATTTATTTCGGTGCATCGCTTTACCATTCGACTTTATTGTAAGAGAGCGACTCTTTACCGTCCAAAGATTACATGGGAAAGCGTGCTATCTCATCCACGACATCTCGTGGCTGTTTAATGAGAGTTACTGGCTTATTCATCGAATAACTTGAATAAACCGTCACATTGCTGGGCTGTAAAAGACGATTATTACCCCAACGTTACCACCATGTTAGAATGTTGCCATTTGAGGTAGAAGACCAACGACAACACAGTATTACTCTGTGTCTTTCTTCCGCAGACGAAATCTACTGATATTTATAAGGCTAAGAGCTGGTAGGCAACACGACTTAACTCTTGACCGGATTGACAAATTCTGCCCTGTCGTCGAGCCTTACCAATGTTCATACGCCGTATACGCATACTCTCATGCCAAGGTATGCATCTAAAGAGAAGGCTTGCCGTGTTAACCGCATACGAATGTCAGCTGAGGATCCTCATCTTACATCTCCCCCCCCCCATAGCCACCCTATGTCTTACATGCCGACCAATTACACGATACGCTTCCTTTTCTCTTGCTTCTGGGGAAATCTCGATGAGGCTGATGGGAAGGGACCGCAGCTAGGCAGCTTATCCGAAAAGGTAATATTATAATGTAATGGCTGAAATCTTTACGAGTCTGGGGAGACTCGACGTCTTTCTTTTCGTTTTCAATGTTCGACGGCGCAAATGATCTCTTAACCGTGATTCAATACGACTTATACTACGTAATACATGCGACTGGGACACCTGTGTTATCCGCTCTCGCGAATCAATCTCATGGCAACAATTATTGCGATTTCCTGAGTAAACATGTCATCATTTGTTCGTGAAGACTCGGCGGACCTGGGGCCAGAAGCTGAGATGGAGCTACAAGACGCGAGTAGCAGAGCTAGCGAACATGAAGCCGCTAGTGATGGTCGATCACCAGCACACAGCGATATCTCCGACGACGATCATGACGATAAGTTAGTTCTAACGACATATTCGCACTGGGAATCGGAACCGGGCTTCGCGCATGTCGATGGTGAGATTGACGGGCACGGCTATAACGAAACAACGGTAGATATTATTGCGGTGCCTTGTGTCGGCGCATCTCCCGTCGACACCTGGGCTAGAGACCCGCTCGGCGATGGCTACTTTGGCTTCCCTGCCCAGACCGACCTTCAGGAATACTCTACTGTCAAGGAGCTACCGGGCAGCAGTGTGCTATCGCCCACCATCAACCGTCATCTACCCAAGGCTAGTCCCCTATGGATCCGACAGGGAATTCGTAAGGAAGTCAGCATGGCGCGAGTGATGCTGTACAGACATCGTGAACTAGCAGAGGGCATGACGTTGGAACAAGCAGCGGATGACCTCCTGGATCAAGTTATGAAGATGCGCGAAAGCTCGACTGAGAAGTCGCGTCCAATCTTCTTCATCTGCCACAGTATCGGTGGACTTGTTGCTAAGCTAGCGTTAGTGAGGGCAAGTCAGAAAAAGGATTTGAGACCTCTCATCTTCGACTGTCACGGCATCGCGTTCTTCTGTAAGTCATTCGACTGGTCTAACTACGTGTTAGAAAGCTAATATGAATCAGCCACGCCACATCGCGGCTCGAGCTATATGTCTATGCCCCATCTGCGCGAAAGCATCCAGCAACTTCTGTACTTACAGAAACCACTACCTAGATCCATCGCCCGCGAGCTGCGGCTAGGGAACAAATCGCTACTTCGGATGCATGATCAGTTCATGGACATCGCCAGCGAACTGCATATTTGGACGTTCTACGAAACTGTCGACTCCCAACTGTCCGGTCTTGGATCATCCGACTTCGATGAAGTCCATTTCAGTGCACCGTTGACGTCGATTAAATCAGGACTAGTAGGGAGCCGCGGCGAGCAAGCGCTGTCCCTCGAGAGCGACCATGCTCACTGCGCCTCGTTTGGTCCCAGTAACATCCGCACGATGCACTCCTTCCTCGCCGACTTGGGAGCTGCCGTTCGCAAGGCCGAAGAGCTGAGTGCGAACTTCGTACACACCCCACTAAGGCTCAAGGAAACTGTCAAGCTCGAGCTCATAGGCTTCTATGAAGACCCCGACAGAAGTGAGACGGGCCAGGATATTAGGCTATACATCTCGAAGCACAAGCTCAAGGAGTTCCTCGAGAAAGGACCCGAGACATGTCTGCGCGAGCGACTAAACACTGTAGCAGCTAAGCGGCACCGAATGCCCTCGCGACGGCCCCTGTCGAACCCCTCACCTCTATCAGGCGCTCTTGGGATCCTAAGCAATGTGCGCGAGTTTGGTCAGGGAATCATAGACTCGGTTCGGTCAGGCAGCTCTCCAGCGGATCCTGACGGCGATCACAAAACCGGTCACCAGCCGGAGATAGTTGTGACGAGCCATACTTCGCGACCATCCATATCTGGCGCGGCAACGGAACCTGTGCCTGTAGTCACACCGAAACGAAGTCGTGGTCTGACCGTCCCGGCTCTAGCAACGCCAGCCTTCCATCGCCCATCGACTGACACTACTAGGACCACCATTTCCGAGCCCGATTTGACCGAAATCTCTCCGACGACTCCTGATCCTGCCCAAGAGCCAGGATCGTCCGACATCCATGGTCCGAATCAAGCCATTGGAAACACTCGAGACAGAAGAGGTCGCGTGAGTCGTGCTTCTGCAATGCAAGACTTCACAGCCGGCTTCTCGCGACCAGATCCCTCTAGAAGAAAGTTTATGTGGATTCATCTGCCGTTCAATAATCCTCATTGGGTGAAGGTATGTGCCACCTCGGTCTACTTGCCAATCTTACGTACCTACTTAACCTCTATGCAGGAAATCTTTGATAAACTTTCCGAGACGCAGAATCTGAGCTACTCCAAACTACTCAACAACGAAAACTGGATCAACAGGCATGTTCAGGGGCGTCATTCCAATCTCCATGCTTCATATGTGAAACCCGGGTGTGCATTCGTTCCCTCGGATATAGGTAAGATGCCTATCCCGTAACTTCACACGGCGTAAAGACTAAGGACCTAACTGACGTTTTTAAAAGGTTCTCCTCGCGCATCGTCTCCAATTAGGACTGGGAGAAGTCCTAGCCCCGGCCTGGCTCCAACGTACTTGTATACATACCTGCCATACCTACACTACGACACTTATAGCAATATCGTACGCCGCCGAAACATTATCAAGAAAAGGATGGATCACGGCAGAGCAAGACCAGTCCCGAAAGATGTTGCCGAACTAGAATCGCTTGAATCTAGAGTGATATGGGAGTATATCGGGCATGATCCCCCTCTTAACGCACGGAGGACGCTAGACCAGTATGGATACCCTGCTCTTAGAGACACTTATTCCCGAGACGACGATCAGATGCTATATAAGCTTACGAAGGAGAGGATCGCGATGCCGTTCAAGCGGAAGCAGGATATGTTTCATGCGATCGATGGCAAGGAGCGGTTCAGCGCCTTCTCGCCGAGCAGCCATTTCATGTCACCTGCGGACCCGTTAAAAAATACCGAGTCGGCGGCCCCTAAGGATGAGAGCGACGCTGAGCTGGAAAACGACATCCTTGATGGAAACGTTCTTATGGTGGACCAAATGTGGCTTTGGGCAGTTGATACTAGTAGGTCATCTCCGAAACGTTAGGTAAGCTTCACGAAGGGATAATGCAATCTTCTGACATATTTTTACACCAGCAACCGTGTCGACTTTCTTCCCCAAGCGTGAATCTCACCCGACGGAAGGCCCCCTATTCCAGCAAGCAGACTTGAGGAATAGCGTCTACAACGAGCTGAACGGAGACCTTAGCGGTCGCTGCGAAAACGCGTTAGACCTCGCAGCTTTCATTACTCTCCATGCAGTCACAGTCTTACTGGATCGAACCTCTCATCCAGATCTGGAAGTCTTCCGCATTTTCGAAGAAGCGATCGGGATCCTTGTATGTTTTTTTACCGCAATCAAAGTTTTAATCACGCTTTCTAACTATTCGCAGACGGAAAGAATGACTTCATCGCTCAAGCGATTTCGGATGCAGACGTTCCGGGATAAAATTCACGACGACTCAGACTCGGACGAGTTTGAAGATAATCGATCCGAAAGCATTAAACAACGACACAGACGAGAGTTAGAACAAGCGGAGCGCGAGAACCGAGAGAACACGTCTGCCTTGCTTGAGCTACGGGATATGGATGATGAGCTGAACACGATGAGGAACTTGTTCTCGGAGCAAGAAGCCACGATCAAGTTAATGAAGGACAACTATGAGAAACCAGAGCTTCAGGCTTACACCGAAAATGGCAGGGGGTTCCTGGAGGAAGCTTTGAGGCGGTTGCTAGAGTATCAGAAACAGGTCCACGATATGCTCGAACGCGTGGACGGTACGAAGAAAGATGTATGACTTCCCCGTCGGCCCAAGAGCTCGCTTGGCAGAACAGTGTCGCTAACGAACCCAAATAGTATGAAAAGCTTCAGGAGATGGTACAGCGCCAAGCGCAAGTAGATGAGGTCAGATGGTCACGACTACAAACCGAGCTCGCCAGCTCACAGAACCTCTCGGTCATGATCTTTACGACATTCACCGTTCTGTTCCTACCCCTGAGCTTCTTTACGAGCTTATTCGGCATGAACACGAAAGAGTGGGGAGGCGGAGACGACTTTGTCAGTCTCGGCGTCATCGGCGCCATCTCACGTATGTTTCTTTCCTCCAATTCAAGATTCCAAGCTATGCCAAATCAGAGGCAACTCAACTAACACGCCACTACCACCAGTCCCCGCGTCAGCCTTCCTCATCGGCGCCACGCTCATCGCTGCCTTCAGCAGCCGTGTGCAGAGCATCTTCAAGGCGTGCTTCCGGCTCGCGCGGTCCGGCATCGAGCACACGGCATCGGGGCTCGCCAGACTACAGCCCGAAGCGCAGCGGCAGGCGAAGCAGCACCGCAGACAACAGCAGGAGCAGCGCGAGGAGCGCGCGGAGAAGCGCCGGCGCGAGCGCGGGTACGACTTCTGGGAGACGGTCCGGGCGGAGCGCAGGAGCGAGTACGTTATCCCGGATATGAACCGCAAGACGGCGACGAGGAGGAGGCTGGCGGGGAGGGGTACGTGGAGGAGGATTGTGAGGGATGGGTTTTGAGAGGAGAGGGCAGAGGGATTGGATATATGCGGTTTGATGTTTCAATTGCGGATGATACCCATGGTATTGTACGCGTTTAATGTTTACCTGTTATTCTACCTAAAAAATATGTAATTGAATTACACGAATATAATGTCTGTATAGTATAGTATAGTATAGTATGGTGGTGGGGTTGACAGTGGTTGGGTATTAGGACGTTATACTAACTCGTCGATACCCGCCGCCAGCCGCTGCATCTTGATGTCATCATTCCATAACACTCACTGGCCTATCGTACTATCATCCACTCATGTTCATATCTCCATACTCATTCACGTCCAACCGTCCGACGAGCAGGAGGCGACAATCAACATCTCTCATACAGCAAGCATTCCGCACTCGTCATCCCACTCGGACACGTCCCGAACATCATCATCTAATCTCACCTCTCCTTCTCGGCAACCCACCAGCAGAAGCGAAACATCATGCCCGCCTCCGTCGACACCTCGGAGCTCCCCGCGCGCCCCACCGGCGCCGCCGCCGACCTCGCCGCCGCCCACGCCGCCGAGCACCCCCTGAAGCTCTACGGCGGCTGGTTCTGCCCGTTCGTGCAGCGCGCCTGGATCGTGCTGCGCGAGCGCCGCGTCCCGCACCAGTACGTCGAGATCAACCCGTACCGCAAGGACCCGGACTTCCTGGCCCTGAACCCGCGGGGTCTCGTGCCGACGCTGGCGGTGCCCGTCGTCGGCGGCAGCGGCAGCGGCAACAGAACCCAGCGGCCGCTGTACGAGAGCCTCGTGATCTGCGAGTATCTGGACGATGCGTACGATAACGAGGCGGAAAACGGGCCGTCGCTGCTCCCCGCGGACCCGTACGAGCGCGCCAGGTGCAGGCTCTGGATCGATCATGTTAGCAACAAGATCGTGCCGGGGTTTTATAGGTTCATCCAGCATACGCCGGAGAAGGAGTATAGCATTGAGGAGGCGCGCGATAGCTTTCTGGGACATATCAAGACGCTCGTGAAGGAGATGCCGGCCGGGGAGGGTGCGGACGGCGGTAAGGAAAGCGGACCGTGGTTTCTGGGAGATAGGTTTAGTCTTGTGGACGTGGTCCTGGCGCCCTGGGCTAAGCGACTGTTTCTCATTGATCATTACAAGCCGGGAGGCTTGGGCATCCCGGCCGAGGGCCAGGCCGGCAACGGCGACGACGAGCGGGTTTGGGCCAGGTGGAGGAAGTGGTTCGATGCGATTGTGGCGCGCCAGAGCGTCAGGGATACTTGGAGCGACGATGAGCAGTATATCGCCGCCTACAGGAGGTACGCGGAGGATACGACGCAGTCTGAGGTGGCAAAGGCGACGAGGAAGGGCGAGAAGCTTCCGTAAAACGGGCGAGTAGATGTTTCTCGAGGTCTATAACTCGTTTCTTTCCCTTCCTGGGTGTTAGATTGTGTCAAGTGAGTGAGCGTTATGCATGAAAAATGCGAGGAGAATAGAAAGTTGCAGTCTGGCTCTTTCTGGAAGAGAATAAGAGATAGTGATATGTCGCCCATAAACAAGTAGTTGGAGGGTATTTTACTCTAGTTAATGTAACACCAGTTTACGAATCTTGGTGGAAACCATACGTATTACTTGACTCGTTTATGTCGTGGCTTAATACTTGATATTATTATGTTTTTGTTACCCAATTCGAAACCAAACAACTGTCCATTCAGGATATCAACTTCTTAGTCAGTTTACTTGTCTGATGCTGGTTAGCTTCGTAAGTCACTCAATCAATAACTAAGTGAATCGTGAATCTACCTAGGATGTAGTGAGTTACGAATTATTTGGCGATAGGGTTAGCTACGAGGTGATTGATCGCGATCGAAAATTACTAGATATAATAGTTGGGGGAATGGGGAGGATGGAAGCACCACGCAGCAAGTTCCCCGTGTTCCGGCGATGCCTAACAGGAGAAGGAAGCGGGCTTTTTTTTTTTTTTTTTTTTTTTTTTTTGTAAACTTCAGGGTTACCTCTGGGTCTTACCGTTCTGAGAAAACCGAAGTTACAGGTCATATCATAGTGACAATTTTTCCCTCGACAAATCGTGGGATCAATATTGATCAAATTTGATTAAAATATACTTAGGATTGTGAAGTTGTAATACTATGAATAAGGGCGTAGTGTAATAGCAGAACGTTAAAGGGAAAGGTGGCAATCAAAATATGAGATTGAACATAATACTCATGTATTATGAATTCCAATGTTTAAGACTTCGGTTGGGGATGGTGTACTAGTTTCTATTTAGTACGGCGCTTTTTTCATGAACCTTTGGGATGTTTTACGATCAAGCAAAAGAATTAAAGGATATTTAGTATGTTAAAGTAACCACCTAGATACTCATTATGTAAGTATGTGCTATAGGGAATGAGCTTTTAATCTAATCACATTATTATTTACTCTAAGACCATAAGACCATTACACCCATGGGTCGCTAGCTACCGGTATATAACAATCATATTAGCAAAAAGCAAATCTAAAAAATCATTTAAAAAATCAAATAGTAAATGATTTTAATATATATGAAAAAAGCGTAATTTTATATTTAAAATAAATGATTTTAAAATTAAATTAAATTATAAAAAATTATATTTTAAATTATTATAATTTATATTTATTTTAATTATTAATTA